>AWUE01020377.1:0-81964 GCA_001974825.2 Corchorus olitorius | reverse complement strand
TTTTAGTTTTTTTTGCCATATTCCTTTTAGTTTTATTTAGTCACATTAGTTTAAAGAAAAAAAAAATATTTGGTGTCGAATTGGGATTTCCATTTTGTGTGAAATCAATACAAGTGAAGAGAAGACCCTACAGTCAAGAGAAGGAAGTCCAGGTTTTTTCAATTTTGCTGCCTGTACTGCCATTTTCTTAACTTCCCGGGCAAGTGGGTGATTGCCTTTGAAGAACTCAATTTTCTGCATCTCCCTAAACTTTTGTATGTCTTCAATGAGGGTTTGTTTCGCACACAAAAAAAAACATCAAAATAAATGGAGGCAACGTAATAATTCTGGTAAAAAATGAGTTTTGTTTAACTTTTCTAATGTTATCCCGACTTTTATTTTTATGATTTACAGTAGTTGTTGACGAATGTAAGAAAATTAACCTAGAACTGATTTAGACAAAGAAGTATGAGACTTTTTAATCTCACCCATTGAAAATTAAAGACACACGTGTCAAGAATCTAAAGCTATATTGGAAACTATTGGAGGGAGGATGTAATGGAGGGGAGCCGGACCCTCTGCCCCCATATATCTGTCACCTCTAACAGAATTCAACATACCAAGAAAAGAAGTTGAAGTTAGTTAAATTTATAAATTTAATAACTTTTTAAGTTACTTACCTAAATTACCCCTCCCCTATCAGCACTACAGTTACATCTTTCTTCATTAATTTTGCATATAACTTCAAATTAATTTTTCATACATTTACAATTTTTCACACATTAATTAGCAGCAGCACACTCCACGATAAAAAAAAGTTCCCTCCTTAATAAAATTTTTTTACTCCAAATTTTGAATAGAGTTTGGTGTGATAAAACTAATAAAATTAACGTATTCGTGATATTTATACAAAGATCGAAAACCCACTGCTGTGAAGAGGCTAAAAAGTCTAGGACTTCCGCCGCAAGAGGAAGGAGACAGTTCCGCGTAAAAAAGCTGAAGTAAAATAGCAAATTTTCATATCCCAACAAATCCAGCCCCATGACCCCACCTTTCTTCCCACGTGGCTTTCTAAATTTTAAAAACCACTTTTTTTTTTCCGTTTCATGACAGTTTTTTTTTTCCTTTTTTTTTTGTTTCATGACAGTTGACACCAAGTTATATTCAAATTTTTTACTCCAAAATTTGAATAGATCTTAGGTGTAATAAAATTAACGTACTTAAGGTTGGTGTAATTAATTCCAAACTTCATTTATGTGGCTTGATTTTTTTTTTCCTAAATATGTGGCTTGACTCTAGAGAGTGGAATAGTCAACCATGAGGGTAAATTAGGTAGTTTAAGTATTTTATATCCAAAGGTGACAGATATATGGGGACAGAGGCAGTAATATATTTAATTTATGGAATTTTGCTATACACCCCGCCCCTTTGTTCCATACAATGCTCCCTCGTAATGCGTCCATTACATGTCAGACCACATGTTATCACTTTATTGGTCCCAACGCACCCTTTACAAATTTTAATTTTTTTAACCCTTAAAATAAAATTTTAATTTTAACTTGGGCTAAACTTAGTGAATTAGTTATATATTTTATTTCTAAAACCCTATAACTATAAGTTATTTATTGGGGAATTTACCCTTAAAATAACAATAAAATTTTAATTTGGGGCTAAACTTAGTGAAATTAGGCTAAATTTAATAAAAAAATGAAAATAGACAAAAGGAATTATTCTAATTTATGGGTTTGAAGTTTAATTTTCTCTATGTTCATCAAGATCTCCTTTTAAATCTGCATAAAAAAAAACTTTTAAAAGCTTATAGAAAATCATAAAAAAAAATTAACTGAAAGCGGGGCTGTCACACAATCAACTAAAAAACATTGATCTTATTGTAGATTTCCTTAATATACTACTATACAGGAAGAAGATTTAAATCGGCTATATCCTATTTGGCTTTTCCCAATTTCAATTAAAACAAAAGTTGAAGAAAATCCCAATTTATTAAAACTTGATCGTGTGTGACGATTCAATTTAACAATGTGAAAAATATCAGTTTTTTTTATCCGCTTTTCTCAATTGTCTGATAAGTCCTATTTTAGCTTTAAATCATCAACTAAAATCCATTGTTTAGGTTTTCTACCATTGCTAAATACCAAAATCCCGGTTTATTATGTAGTAAGGAAGAAATATAAGATGGAGATGAAGAGAATCATTCCCTCACAAAAAGACTCATAACGAATTCAATAATAATGAATTAAGATGTATTATGAAGAAATATTATAAAACTTAAAAGAAAAGAAAAAAGACTGAGAGATAGGAACGTTAAGAGATGGTTGTGGGAGAGGGTTTGGGAGTGATACATATTACATACTTTACTTCATACAGTTAATTATAAATTTATTGTCATTTTACTTCTTATAATTTTTTTTAATTAAAAGTTATTATTATTTGTTTGAAAGGGTCCATCAAATTTTCAAATTGCTTAATAAGGTGTCAAATTTTGGTGGCCTAATTGTGTATAGATGTTAAATATAAACCTCTAATTTATTTTAGATTTAAATCAGTCAATATTTCTGATATCTTAATTCATGTGAAGCCAACCTTTATAAATTCATTGTTTGAAATTTAAGGAAATTTCTTGCTAACCGAAAAAATAAATAAATAAATAAATTGAACAAGTTCGTCAAGGCTGCAAGTTAGGCTAGGTTGAATTTCTTTGACATAAAAGTGTATCAAAGATAGAATTGTCCATCAAAACTTTGAAGATGATCAAAGGTGAAGTCATTAGTAGAAATGTATAAAGTGGAAGGAAACAAAGTAGGAAAGTTCGTCAGATAATCTAATGCACATCTTTTCCTCAATCAACAATAATGAAGATGTAATGACCCAATTGACATAACATAGTATTAGTTTGAAACCATACTACAAATTTTTTTAGCATGAAAATAACTACCACAATGACATAGAAATATATTGAAAAATTAGTACAAATTAGGTTTCTTTCTTTTTTTAGATAACAGATTAGGTTTCTCTTCCTTACATTTATCATTTATGTTCTTTTTAATGTTCTCTTAAGTATTTAATCTAACAAACCATCCATAGCATCTCTACAACTCTTAATCCGAAAATATTTGTCAATTTACTCTTAATTTAAATACATTAGTGTTATCAACTTGATTCAAAAATCAAGTCTTTTGTTCATCATAGGTGATATAATCAACTAATTATTACTATCATTTTTTTTGTCCTTATTCAAATATCTATGCTAAACTTTATAGGAAATTAAATTATCTATATTTCATTTTTTAATTAAATTAAATAAATAAATGTCTTTGAAATGTCAAAGTCAAAACTGATGAAATAAATAAATACTATAATCAAAATATTAAAATCAATTTATTGTATATTTTCATAAATCAATATTAAAATCAATTATAATTTTTAAATAATAAAACAACAAATCAAAGACAAAAAGTACAAGCTTAGGGTCGTTTGGCATCGTTTTCGTTTTTCTGTTTTCTGTTTTTGTTTCGTTTTGTTTTTGTTCTGCTGTCAATTTTTTGAAAACAAAAACATGTTTGGATATACAATTTTGTTGTATGTTTTTAAATAAATAAGTTTTTTTAAAAAAGTAAAAATGTATGTGATTTACTGTTTATGATTGTGCTTCTGTGTTTTGGAAAAACATGAAAGCACAAAATTTTTGCTTCCACTTTTTTCCAAAACACTAATTCCGTTTCCATAATTTTTGAAAATGGAAACAGTCTGCCAAACATGTTTTCACTGTTTTGTTTCCAAAAACAGAAAATTGGCAACAGAAAAAAGGAAACAAAAACAATACCAAACAACCCCTAAATCATTAATTACAATTATAATTGATTATTAATATCTTTCCGTAATTTCAAAAAATTAAATATTAAATTTACAAAATTTTTCCATAATTAATAAAAAAAGTTCAATGACTAAAAAGAATACTCATTAAAAATCTATTATACTATAATACAAAGGGTATTTTAGAAATTTCCCAATTAAGATTTTTGAGTTCGTGATTTTATATAGTAGTAAGATATAGTAAGATAAGATAACAAACTTTTTTAGATAATTACCATTTAACAAACAAAACGTGATCTTTTAGGGTGTTGTTGATTCAAGTAATTAACGGATTTTAGCTAAAAAACAGATGATGTGGTCTTGTGGAGATGGATTGAAACAGCTTTGAATGCGTAGCAACCGATCTCAAATTTTGTTTGTTTATTTGTTTGTTTTTTTATATATATATAAAATCTGGCCAAAAGCAACCAATCTTGTTTTAATTCTGGTTCTCAACCAATCTTGTTTTAATTAAAAGTAAAGATTAAAATTCTAAGATTTAAGTATATAAAAAAAATCTGAACTTTCATGTCTTTATATACCGATTTATTTATAGGTATAAGGTTTTTATCAAAGGAATTTCATGATGGAAAGTGAAATGGGAATTTAATACTAGTATATCAGTCAATGATTTTGTTTATAACAATTTTTCCCATTGTTTATAACTAGTACTCCTACGTACAGCAACATAAATATTCAAACTTGCCATTGTCACTTTTTTATTTCAATAGAAAATGGCAATAGAACCTTTTTGTGATGGCCCAAAAATAACAAAAATGATAAGTTTATAGTGTACCAAAAAATTTGAAATGCTTTTACTAAAGCCAGTTTCCGATTTGTTTTGAATTGAGTGCAAGGCATTATTAAATGAAAATGAATTAAATACATAAAAAAATTATTGCTCCATCAAGAAAAAAATTAAAAAAAAAAAAAGAATTGTTTTAATTTGCAGTGTCTAGCATGGTGGAAGGTCCTTTGGTGGAGGAATAATAGACTCGTCCGGTGACTTCCCATTCTCAACAACAAAGGCCATTTTTAAACCCCACATTGTATGCAGCTCCAAGTGACAATGCATGAACCAAACCCCTGCACATTATAGTAAGAAGAGCCAGAGAGTAATTATATGTCATGTAATGAATTATAGAAGAATCAATTTGGTTTAAAAGGGTCTTAATTTTTGTGAAAAATTCTTACCTGGATTGTCAGCTCTGAATCTAATAGCTGTCCATCCGCTGGTTGGTACTCCAACTGTGTTTCTTTCCGGGGGATCGACAAGATTGAACTTAGCAGGGTCTTTGGAAGGATCAAAGTTTCCAACACCACTTCCAACAACAAAGAAGTTGAAACCATGAAGATGGAAGGGGTGTGACTCTACTGTCAGAAGATTTGTGTCTTGTAATACTAGTTCAATGGTGGAATTGAAAGCCACCTTACTTAGCCTTGTCCCCAGTGAAGTCCCAAGGTTTGCTGTAAGTGGTGCACCGGTATAGTTAAACTGGACCGAAGGGCGATCAGGGAAATCAGTTCTGTAAACTCCTTTGATATTGAAATAATGAGCCTGCAGCAGACCAATCTTCGGCATGACAAAAGTTATGTTGTTCAATGAAGCTGTGAGTTGTGTACCATTTTGGCAAGTTGAACATGGATTTGCACCTAAACCAATTGTGTAAAAAAGATGCCGGTCTACTTTAAGTGGGACTTTTGCTGGAAATTGTGGGGTGTTTAGGCTCTTAAGTCTTTTGTTAAAGTTCAAAGCTACCCTAGTGTTGTTTGGTGCAGGCAATTTGGGCATGGAAGGGTTAACTGTGTTTGGGATGCCTTTGTACTGTAAAATAGCTGTGACAGTCTTATTATCTACAGGAACTGGTGCATCCATGAATGGCCTTGCTGCCATGAAGTATCTTCCTGGAGTTTGATCAGCTTTAACAAGAACATTAGTTGTTTGGCCCGGCGCGATTAGGATTACTCTGGTTGTGAAGGGTTTGGTGTAGACTGCATCAATCTCTACCACAGTCATGTTATGACCGGCAATTGTGAAAAACAGTTCATCATTCAGTGCAGCATTGATAATCCTCAATAAGTAAGTTTTGCCTGCCTCAACTTCCATGGCAAAGGTATCTAAAAAACACAGAGAAATTTATCAACTCACATTAATTGTTTATCATTTGAATTTCTCCAAAATCAATTAAAATTGCATGAAGCTATAAGCTTACGTTTCTGAGAACATGGGAAGAGTGGCCCTGGTTTCCCATTGATTGTATGAGCATCAGATGTTTGTGGTGGCAATCCCAATTTATTGGCTTGGTTTACAAGTGTTTCAATATCAGAATTCCACCATTCCCCTGCATTTAAGTCTCACCAAGTTAGCATATTTAGCAAATTTTAAAGTGTAAAACCCAATTATAAAGAACAAACCTAAGATTATCTTAGTTTCTCCATGAGGTTGAGGGAATGGATAAGGCATTCCTTCTTTTGGCATAATGACAATGGCACCATACACAGTAGCTCTTAGCCACAAAATATGTGCATGCCACCATAGTGTTCCTCTTTGTCCTGTCACATTGAACTCATAGGTGTAACTATTTCCGGTCTTGATAGGACATTGAGTTATGTATGCCGGTCCATCTGCCCAACCATTGCGAAATTGCTTCAATCCATGCCTGCATAGATACAAAAACAAAGTAATTTATTTACAAATTTTCCACTTTTGATTGCAGAATTCTTAGTTCTAAATTTAAAAATAACGTACCAATGAATGGACATGTTATATTGAGCATGGTTGGTAACATTGACAAGAACTCGATCTCCTTCTCTTACATAAATTGTCGGTCCTGGAAACCTTCCATTCACTGTCACAATTGGTTTTGCATGGCAAAGCCTACTTACATTCTTAACTCTTATCTGAATCCAACAAGAAAACAGAACCAGAAGAGTTACATGTAACATAAAGAACTTAAGCTTAATTAAATTGAAGCAAACATGGGAAAAGAAAACTCACATCAAACTGATACTTCTTCACAGCAGCTTCAGCTGGAAAGCTCTGAATCCAAGCAAAACAGAGGACGAGAAACAATGATGCCAAGTAGCCATCAAACCGCATTGCCATTTTGTTTTTTTTGTTTTTTTTTTTTTTGGCTTTCTACTGATCAGAAAATGATACTTTTTGCTATTTCAGGTTTGTTTAATGGTTTGGGTTCCAATGGCAAGAAGAAAAATGGGTTTTATAGTAGTAGAAACAGAGGGTAGGTTAATGGAGAGTTTGTTAGTTCAAAGTTGGCAAAAGTTCATTAGGTAAAGCAAATGCAAGGAGCTATACAAAACTTGGAAGCAAAATTATATAAGACGTCGTTGAGATATCCATGTTCTGTCTGTTACTATATATGGAAACAAAGATTATGTTAACTATAATTTAATTTTAAAAAATTAGACTATCATCATGTGATCAAAGCTGATTAAACAATATATGCCCAATATTTAATTTAATTATGTAGAATATATAATCAAACTGCTAACAGCTAAGCAAAGTTGCTTGAAACATCTTGCTTGGCTGCTGGTTTTTGCCTACAGGAGGTTAAGGATGGTGGAGATGTTGGGTGATGGAAAATGACTTGTTTTGCTCTTATTTTGCAACATAAGCTTCAAGCCGGTTGTTGCACATGCCACATTTTTGCATGCTTATTTATCTCTCTTTTTTTTTTTTTTTTAACTTGGGCTACAATCTGATCTTTGGGGGTGGGTTCAAATCATGTTATTAGATGTTAATCTAATTAATAAATCCAATGTAAGCCCATTAACTAAAATCCCAATAAGACTAGGACACGGCAAACCCAAAACCCCAAATCTAAATCCAAAAACAACAAGGATTTCCTCAAGTCCTCAACTATATATATCCCTCTCAATCAATGTTGCCGAAGTCACCAATTCACAAATCAACATTAATTTGTAGAATAAGCTTTTTGATCGATCCTTAATAATTTGATATCTTTCTTTTCTTCTTTTTGATCCAATCTTATCAATGGATTTCTATTCCGTTTATGAAGATTTTGAGAATTCTGTTTTTGAAGCCATGGGGAATATTGATCATCGTCCTATCGATCGTACCCCTTTCGAACATACCCACCGATGTTCTTTTTCTCCTAAAGATATTGGTAATAGAATTATAATGCCCCAATCTGCTCTTCCTTCTCTTGAAGAAAAAAGTGTGGAACAGCCATGGCTTTTCGACCTTTGCAATCCTTTAACAGGCAAAATTTCTCACTGCGGAGTTCTTGAGTTTACTTCCGATGAGGGTTTCGTTTTGTTACCCAAATTAATGATGGATTTCATGGAGTTTGAAGATGGGGATCTTCTTACCATGACAAGTGCTTCTCTCCAAAAAGGAACTTTCTTGAAACTTCAACCCCATAAGAAGAAGTTCATGGAACTCGAAAACCCTAAGGCGGTTTTGGAAAACACCTTGAAGGAATATTGTTGCTTGACTATCGGAGATACAATCATCGTCACGCATGGAAACGATGCGTTTTACGTTGACATTGTCGACGCGAACCCTTCTTTCGCCGTTAATCTTCTGGATACAGATTGTGAAGTTGAGTTTGCTCTTCCATTGGATTATGAACCACCGGCGCCACCGAAAAGGGAACAAGAAAAGGCTAAGGTGGAGGAAAAACAACCGATTGTGGAGGAGCAAACGGCTGAGTTTAAAGCCTTCAGTGGCGTAGCAAGGCGGCTTGATGGAGCAGTTAATTATGCTGATGATCATTCCAAGATGACTGCCGCCGCCAAAAGAATTGAGCCATGCGGTTCATCTAAGAAAGTTGTTCTTGGTTCCAATATTCTTCAAAATTCCCATCAACAAGAATCAAACTGCTGCAACGAAAAGGATACGAAGAAAAGTTCCAAGCATTCATGGGAAAAAGTTACAGGCTGATTTAGGATGATATATTTAGGGGCTGTTTGATAAATCATTGAAAATTTTCAAACCATTGA
This sequence comes from Corchorus olitorius, assembly GCA_001974825.2. NCBI lineage: Eukaryota > Viridiplantae > Streptophyta > Magnoliopsida > Malvales > Malvaceae > Corchorus > Corchorus olitorius. The sequence continues at coordinate 73,129 of AWUE01020377.1, read as the reverse complement.
AAATGAAAATTTTCAATGTTTTAATTTTTTCAATGCGTTTGATAATTAAGGTTAGAAAATCACTTAATTTAAAATTTTCAATGAAAAAGCATTGGAAATAAAAAGTAGGTTTAAGGTTACTTTTTCTATTCAACAATATTATTTATGGAAAGATTCAAACATTAATATTGTATTCTTTCCTTTTATCAATAATTCTTCCCTTTTTTAATTGTTATCAATGTATTTTTGAAATATTTTCATATAAAAATATCAACAAAAATATTTTTTTTACATTTCAAATTAAGTAACTTATCAAACAGTTTTTTCACCACAAATTCAGTATTAAATTCAGTAACCATAAAGATTCAGTACTTAAATTTTCAGTACTTAATTTAACAAACAGGACCTAATTTACCTTATGAATTTAATTGCTACTTAGTTTTTTTTTTTGGCAATAATTGCTACTTAGTGTTGGAAGTAAGTACTTTAGCTACTTTTTAGTTTCTTTTTTTTCCCTTTTTTGTGATAAAAGTTCCTAGCTTAATTTGTTTGTTTTCATCTTAATTTAGACTAAATTTCTTTAGACATGCGTGTGCTTTTCCATCTCAAAGTAAATTATTTTAGCATAAATGCTATTCAATTAGTAAAATTAATTATGTTGCCCTTTTGCCAGTTTTGAAACATACATGACTTGAACCATAGTTCTTGAAGATAGAAGATAAGCATCCAACCATAGAACAAGAGGAGAAATCCTAATTAATTAAGTTGTTCAAAGTCATCAAAATCATGACATATAGCATGGAGCACGTATAATATACTGCTATGATATTAAAATTAAAATTAAACCAAATTGGAAACCATAATTAAAGATACTAAGAAAAGCTGTTGAAAAAAAAAAAGAAAGAAAGAAAAGCTCTTGAACCAAAAAAAAAAAGCTCTTGAACTATTTTAGGGATGGAAATCCGCTGCCTCAAGTTCTGTGCCCCACTTCATGCCCCATTCATCAAATCATGCCACATGTCCCTTGTGTTATAATTTGTTTGTTTTTAAGTTTTAACAAGTAATATTTATACAAGAAAATAAAATAAGAAACCCACATAAACACCAAGTTTAGCCCCAAATTAACAATAAATAATAATGATATATAAGGGTTAGTCCTAAATTTTAATATATTCCCCATAAGGTTTTAGAATGAAAATATAAAATTTAATTTAATTACGCAAACAAGGGATAACATTAAAAAATAAAAAGGGACACGTGTCATTATTTGATGGATGAGGCACAAGTGAGACACCAAAATTGAGGCAGACGATTTTCGTTCCTATTTTAGTACCCAAATCTCGTACGTATAAACTTGTTTAGTGAATATAGTGATCAATTTAAATTGGTACGTTGCTCTAATAGCACGTCACGTTCTTTTTAATTTTTTAAACATCTTTTAACATTATTTTAAGTTTGCATAAAGAAAAACATTATTTTAAGTTGGTGATAACCGATAAATTGACGTGATTTCAAACTTCCAGAGAAAAGAAAAAACGTTGAATGTTGGTTATCGCAAGCAACATTTACCAAACGGCCATTCCCATTCCAAACCCAAGAAAACCCAAAGCTCCAAGCGGCATTGCGCGAGAGGGACCCAAACTAATTAAATCTTCCCTCAATCTCAAAATTCTCGCCTTCCATCCTCAAATTTCCCTCTTTAATTCTTCATCTTCTAGGGTTTGTTTCCTCTCTGAAACCAGATCTCCGCATTTCTTCACACTATGTGGCGCTCTCTTTGGCGATCCATCGATCGCTTCTCTCTTCAGCACTTCAAGTAATCTTTTCTCTCTCTATTCCACTTAAATTCTTTATCTGATTGTTATTAGTCTTGGATCGTAATTCACTTGTTTAGTTTTACAAGTGTAATGCTGTTTAGAATCTTGAACTATAAAAATTGGGAGAAAAAAATTGAAATGTAGTTAGATTATAATGTGATGATTTTCTTTCTTCCTTTTGATTTGTGTTATTGTTTTTTCATATATTTTGGTGACTTTAATTAGGCTTTAGTACCAGTTATCTTGGTTTCTTGCGTTATTTTATTGTAGCTTTAGGATTCGTCATCAATTTTCACTTTAATGTTTATTATTCTAACGAAGATATATATTTTTAATGTTGTTCTGTGTATAGATACGTAGTCACTGAATTGCAGCAGATCAAAGTTGTCAATAAGCAGAACAGGGTAACTTATTTGATTTTTATATAACTTTACTGTATATATTTGAGTTTTTTATTCTGTATAATGGCGAGTAGAGTTTTAGAACTCCATGAGCAGATTTCTCTGTTTAGAAGGTATCTGTTTAACTAACAAGGAAGTCAATTTCAATTGTTTAATTTAAGATATGTAGTTAAATGGATAACCCCCATTGTGGAGTTTTAAGCTCTAGTAATTCAATGTTATACAGGAATAATTATGAAGATTACTACATGAACCTCTTCTTTTCAAACTGACCAATCCTTTGTTTCCCCCTCCTTGTTGTTCACTTTCTTATGCAGGATGCAGTGATAGATCTGCTGCAGTCTATTGTAGAGATAGTCACATATGGTGACAGACAAGATCCGTTAATATTTGAGTATGCATTAATCTTTAGACTGCTTTTGTGCATGGTTATGCCTTTCTGTATCTTTGTGGTATAATCTGAATTTCTTAAATTGCTGCAGATGTTTTATGGAATACCAAGTTTTAGCAGAGTTTGTACGGGTGTTAAATCTAAGTTCAAGTGCAAGAATCGAGACACCATTGCTCCAGTATCTAAGCATTATGATCCAAAACATGGATAGTGAACAAGCAATTTGTAAGATGCTTAGTTCCTTAGATTTGTATATTAAAATTTCTTGCATGTTTATGCTTCTCTTTCTCTGTTTCTTCTGGCATGTCTCCAGTGATACTATTGCCCCTTGTGCTTTGGAAACTGTGATCTTAAACATACATGTTGACATGCCATGCGCACAAAAATTGCATTCAAAATTTTTCTGCCTTCATGTTTTGTATCTCGAATTCTTTTTCTGTTATCCCTTGACTGCTGCTGTTGCAACTTTGTTGATGCATACAATTGTATGATGCAGATTACTGTTTAAGCAATGGCTATATCAACAACATCATAGCACATCAATATAACTTTGACGCAGGAGATCTTGCTCTTTATTATGTGTCTTTCTTAAGGTTGTGTTATTATCTTCCTTCTTTGAGCTTCTAAAGCTTAGGAATTTTTCATGTATTGAAATAGATTTCCTGTTTCCAATGATTGTTTATTATTGCTGAAACTATTTCTTGACAATTTTCATCCTCCCGTTTTCCTCTTTTGTTTTTCTGTTAAATCAGAGCAGTGAGCAGCAAAATAAACAAAGATACACTTTGCCTTCTTGTTAAGGTTCATGGGGTAAGTTACGGTTCAATAACTTCTTCTTCTTTTAATTCAGAGCTGAATAGCTCATTTACATAAGAATTCATTATAAGTTTTAATTTTTACTGCCAACATGTGGTTACAATGCTCAACATTTGAATTTGTTTCTTAAGCAAGAAACCTTGATGAAGTCAATATTACAATCTGCTTTCTTTGAAATGATGCCTCTAATGAACCTTCATTCCCTTCGCTACCTGTGTTCACGTATGTGCTTGCTGCATATACTAGAGTTGTTTATATTGACCATACACAAAGTTATTTATTTTGCCCTTAGTCAAGCAGAGGAGAGTAGAGGATTTATTTTAGATTCTTCTTTTTTTTTTTTGGTCAAAACTGAAAGTAAAAACAGATAAAAGGACTAAAGTCATTTTGAAGCCCCTCGGGTAGGAAACCCCATGCTCGTCCAAATTGTCTTGTCTCCTGTTGCATTTTAGGTTGTTGAACAAGAAAAAGGAAGTTGTGTTCTTTGGTTAAGCCCACGAGCCATGCCCATGGTTGCCATTCAATTCTCAGAGACAGTAAAATGTTTGACAATAACAAATGCTCTACTGTGTGCTTTATTGTGTGTTTATTTATTTAGGGACTAATACTGTGAAGCCTCATTTTTAGATTATTTGGCTAATCTTGTTATCCATTGTTCAGTTCTCTATCTAACCAGAATGTGTTGTCTTCACTCTGTGTAATTCACTTCCTTGTTTGAACTAAGAGCTTTTCTTCTCTTTTAATGTATTGTTTTGTATTCTAATTATTATCTTACCTAAATTTGCATGATTTATTTTCAATCTTTAATATTCTTTTTTATGTCAATTACATTAAGTTTTTCTCCTGTTTGGCTCACCTTTTTTTCATTATCTTTTTCTTTTGAACCTTCTCACTCCTTGGTTACTGCAGGATGTAGTATCCTCATTTCCTTTATATACTGAAGCTCTCAAATTTGCTCAACATCCGGAAAAGATGATTCAAACAGCTATACGTGCATTAACTCTCAATATATACAATGGTACTATTCACCTGTTGTCTTCTTCTTCTGTAAAAGAGATTTGATGCATTGTCCAGTAATTTTGGGTATCTTAAAAACTATGCTTTATTGTTATCGTACTTTTCATTTTTGCAGTTAGTGATGATATGGTCTATCAATTTGTAACAACTCCTCCAGCCTCGAAGTACTTCTCAGACTTGGTTTCTAGTTTAAGGGAGCAATGTCTGCATCTAGATGCCCTTGTCCATTCTACAGAGTATGTTGCTTTCATTATTTTTGGGAAAGTTATGGCAATTGATGATTCCAGGGTTAACTTTTTAAGTCCTAAATTTTAAAGATGAGTCCACCTTGGTGCAGGGAAAAGTGCACTCATCAAAAGAACAACGAGATATTTCTGGAAACTGATAAAATTATAGATGATCTTTACTACTTCAAGGACATTCTTTCTGTTGGCGAGTCACGTTTAAGTAGAGTTGTTACCCAAAATCTTCTCAGCTTACTAATCTTCCCCTTGTTGCTCCCGCTACTGCAATTTGGAGACAGTAAAGTAAGCTGCCATTCTTATGATTCTTTTCATGCTTGCTTTTGTGGTTTCAAGAGATAAAAATTATATAGTTTACTTTTAACTCTTAAGGTAATTTATGAATGTTCAAACGAATGGAATTATCTTGTGGATGATCACTAGTTTATTGAGATGTCTGGATCTTGCACATTTTACATGTTGCAGTAAAATTCGATGATAATATCTCAAATCTTCAAAGCTAATTGTCTGTTAAGCTTCATGCTTTGATTAATATTATTAGATCAATCATTGCTTTCCTTTTATGAAGCTTTAAACGGTAAGATAGTGAGTTACACACCGAATTTGGGAAGATAAGAAGGCTGGCATATTCTTTTCCTTGAACAATTTTCTTAGACTTAGTCATTGGCTTATCTTCTTTTTGTTTCTTTTGTCTGCCACCTATAAATCATGTTCACTTGGTAGTCTGGTGGCTCCATGGTCAATTTTCCTCTCCCGAGAAAGGAAAATGACGAGATAAAATGAAAGGGAAGGATATGGGAAGACCCAAATTACAAGAATAAAAGATCCAGAGTAGCGTTGTGTTGGTGGAAATGTCTGCATGTTAGTTATGTTAATGTTAGTTATATTTCAAATATTTTGTAATGAACTTTTATCTATATGAAACATTCTTTTACCAATTTATTTATTTACTTTTTATTCTCAGGGTAGCTTCAATATCTCAGCAGTCACTTCTCTGTACATAGTTTCTCGTCTTCTTCAAGTTGTTGGTGGAAAGCATTTAGTTAATGCAGTGGCCGGTCTCCTTCTGTATCATTACCTAACAATATGTCAAAGAGATGCTACCAATGGAGATACAGTGGGTAGCTCAGCTGGTGCTAGTGATCTTCTCTGCTCATTGAATGATAAAAATATCAAGGAACATTGTCTACTTGAGGCTGAAGGAGCAGAAGACATCAACATAAATTATCTACTTGAACATTTAAATGATTATACGTCCTCAAATTCTCATTTTGATGGCAGACCCAGATGTGAGAGTATGCATATAGAGAGGTTGGTATGCTTCCTATTCTGATGTCCTATCTTATTTCAAAAAAACATGAACGCTCTCTTTTATTCTCATGAAGAGGTTGGTATTGGTAAATACTTGGGTAATGTTTTAATTTTCTTAATTTCAAGATTAATGGTCTAAATGTTATCCCTAGTGCCAATATTTTGTTTGACCACCAAGGGGATATTACCTAGTATGTTATATGTATTATAACTTAAACTTTCAGGAGCAGATTAACTGGTTCAACGTTAGTGCTAAAATGAGTGGTTAACTCCTAAATTGTGTCATATCTTAAAATTCTCTTTAAGTTACTCTCATAACTGGGTATACAAGGAGAACAGCTATAATAATTTATACATGTTATCAGAGTAATTGTTTGTCCCACCAGTTTTATATGTAGTCACATTATCTTATCATGGTTTTCTTGATTGCTGTGAATTATTATTTGTATTGATGCTTTAAAGTTGGTATTGTTGCAGGATTGGGATATTCACATATATGTTTTCAGACAACCACAGTATATCATTAGCATCTCTATTTTTACTACTTACTATAGCAGAAAATAAAGGTATCTTTTATTTAGAGTTGTCTCAGTTGTGTTTGTTAGGTTGCTTCGTTGGATATATCAATGTTTATAGTCATTATTGTCATTGCTCTTCTTTTTTCAAAAAGAATATTACTATAATTTTGTCTTATTGGATAGATCTGGAGCTTTTTCCGGCATCGTTGATTGGAATAAGTCAAAGTCAGGAGTTAACAGTAAGAATGAATCTCATCTACATCTGAATGGATTTATCTTGATGAAAGTATTAATGTGCCTACCATTTGGATGGAATGACCACTTGTTCTCCCTTTAGCTATCTTCTCATTCCTTTTCTCTATTTTCATTAGTGTAAAGCGTATGAAATCACTTTGCTGATGCAAATCATTGTTGCAGTATTAGAGAGAACACTTCACCTGCTTACTTTTTTTGGTCTAATTTTTTATTTGGCTCATTGTGGTTTTAGCCCGGATTTCAGTGAATGAATCAGCATCCTGCATTGTCTAACATATTGGTTAAACTTGATTTGATAAGAATATTTTATGGACACCTAATACTTAAGTTTATATTCAGAAGATCACCTATTATCACTAGTTTGATATGGTTACCTTTTTGTTCTTTTAATTTTTGTTGGATATTAGCAATGTGAAATTTCCCAGTGCACAAAATTTTTCGCATTAGTGGGATTATAATCTGACTAATTTTATAGGACTTTGCCAAATCTCTTGGAAATTCTGTAGGAATGATTTTGGTCGTTTAAAAATTCTTCACAGAACCTGTATGCAATGTATGCATTGACTTCTCACTGGTTTATAGGATCAGATTCTCATTCAAGATGATGAAATAATGAAAATAGAAGTTCCTGCCATCAAGATATCTATCAAAGTTCATATGGAGTAATTGTTTCTGATTTCCATTTTCACACCAGTATAATGGGTTGGTAATGAAGAGATATGCTGCCAATGTTCAACTCTGTAATACCTAGAATTATACATTATTTTCCTAAGAATTATCTTCTTTTTTCCTGTGCACGTCTTTCTTCACTTTGATATCTTTAATATCATCTTATTGCTTATTTAACACATAAATGTTTTGAGGATGATAGCTATTTCAAGTATATGGAGGAAAAAATATGTAGTTGCCACTAATATCCAAAAAATATGGTGTTACCAAATATTTTTCCTGGTTGATTTATTAACAGTTCTTGGAATTTATTGCTTGATCTTGTTATCTACACCACCATTTTACTTGAGTGCAGAACAACTGTGAGTCAGCTTTTTCAACTGTGGATGGAAGTATTCTTGTCAGACTTATGCCTCAGGTAGTGTGTTAACTGCATACTGTCCCTTTTCTTCCCTTCCCCACCTTTTTTCTGTACTCCATATTCATTTGTTAATTGTATTAATCATTCAATTGCTGTTGCTACAATATGTTTGCTGGACCATACCTGGAATTGTGATGTTCTCTTCATCATGGTTGTGTCAACTTTTCATTATGATATGATTTTTCTAACTTTACCTTTGCTTTCTCTTAAAATAGATTATTGAGGCGTTATTGAAGGTTTTAGCAAGCCAACCACCAGTTTCCCCACCAATACAGTGGCATACAGGGTGGTTTTTGCGAAAGCTACTATTATGTCGGGGAAATATGCTCTCCAACAACGATATTCATCTATTCAATGTAAGTATTGTACTGATTTATTGCACTTGCTTTAAATTAATTATGCCAATGGAAGCATTGCTGATTCAGATAATTTCATATTAGACTGAAATGGATGAGGTGTTCTTGTTCATTGCTGCATCCAGTTATTTTCAATTTAGAACAAAGTGGTGGATAATCTTAAACCAGTTGCCTCCTTTACCTAGTTCTAACCCGATGTTATTACTAAGTATAAATTAGTATTAGCAGTTTCGGTTTCTCTAAAAGTTTCATTGTAATTATGCGGAAAATTTCTAAAATTTTATATTCTCTAGTTGTTATCGACAGACTTCATACGAGCAGTCCCGTGAATGCCTTAAAAAAGAACTTGATGGATGTTGGTTCGATCATATCCCAGATGTTATAACACATGAATGGGGAAGCTGTAAAAAAGGTATCAATTACTGTAACTTAATTCCTATTTGAACTTCATTTTCTTAAACAGTAGGTAATAGTTTTGAGAGGCGTAGATTTGCATGGCAATGGTGAAGAACACATCTGGCATGTTTTTTTAGAAAATAGTTTTCTTACTCTCTCTCTCTTTTTTTCTTTTTCTTTTTGTTTTTTAACTTATGACATCTATTTTGATTTTGTCCAGCTCTTGAGCAACAATCCCAGTCTAAGGATCCCTTCTTCACTCTGGAGCTTGCAGTCTACCAGCAAACCATTGACGGTATGGGAGCCTACCCCTATCCCTGCTCTCTCTCTATCTTGCTTTCATACAAAGAAACATATGCAATGTCTGTCTATTTCATTGTGAGTTTAATTGAAGTTTTCATCATATGAGATGCTCCAGAACCTTATTAAATCTTTCTCTTCATATCATTTATATTTTGCAGGCAATTCAGCTTCTTATTTAGCTTGGCAGAGGATGGTTGATGCAGTAAAGGTTTTTTTTAGTCACCCCTTCACACACACACACACACACATATATATATATAGTCAATCTATTTATTTTTTAATTTGGTAGTTTATACGTGTTCTCATGCCTATTACAATTCCTAGATATTCAATTGGCTTGCCAATATTGGAAATGCATACCATATATCTAATAACTGAAAGAAATCAAGTTGGCGTTTGTTCTCAAAAATGGTTTTTGTGCGCTAAATAATTACTCCCCTTGATTGGCGAGATTGCTTATATAAACCGCTCTCATGGACTTCGTTGCAACCAATTTGACTTTCATTTATACTGTTATTTCTTCTGAGATATGGTTTGGCTGCAGTTTCACTTATTAAAGGTTTCCCTTCTGCATGCTCAGCCACACACCTTTTTTATATCGTAATATCTAACCAAACTTAATAAATGTAGGTTTTCGTTCTCCATCTTCAGCTCAAGGCATTTATTTTCAGAGGAGGTTTACCTGAAAAACTCTCATTGAAGTCATTGAGTAACAGTGATTCTGGAAAAACTTACAGTACAGATATTTCAGCTGCCAGCTTTGGGTCAGATGTCTCTTTAGGTTGGATATTATTCAATCAAATGTTTAGTTATCAACAATGTCTTCTGAAACCATGTATCCTCATTCTTCTGTTTTGAACTTTTGTAGGATCAGGAGTTCCTTGTAGGATTGCTTTTTCACAGGCTGGGGTCAGGGATATTTATCTCATACCAGTTGCAAAAGGAATTTCTGGAAAGTTGATTCTTGCAGAGAAGCATCCTTTCCGGAGTCAACGAGGAGTTGTAATTGCCATTGCTCCACTGGCAGGGTTAAGTGTGAGTTGGGATGTTGGTTATTTGTTTTCTTTTCAATTGCTGTGATATAGTAAGGCCTTAGAGAGATGCTTTTATGTTAATGTGACAACTTGGAACTTTTCCTCGCTGATCAACGTAATGAACGTAATCAACAATTAAAATCATTGGCTTCTAAAATTTCATAATCCCCCTCTTAACTTTAGTGACAAACATAATCAACAAATAAAACTCATTGGCTTCTAGATTTTCCTTATCTGCCTGTTAATTTTTTAATTCTAAGTGAGTGCTATTAACTATGATCAATTATTGATCACAAAAGTGGTGCAGATATCATATTGTTTTCCAGCGTGCAATTGTTCCTTATGTGTTGGTTGTTTGGATTTGTTGACATATGCAATTGTTGAAAAGGTCTTTGGGTCTTCTAGATACTTGAAGCTTGAACCAATAGATTATCTCATAAAATTCACAGTATTGTTTCTATGTTTACTTAATACAGCCAAAAATAGATGAAGACCACCCAACATGGTTACATCTTCGGATTAGAGAATTTTATCCGAAATTCCTCACAGCTAAAGGCAAACAATCAAAGGTTTCCAATCCTGCTGTTGATGGGAGATGGACACTCGGATTTCCCAGTGCAAAGGCTTGTGAGACTGCTCGCTTACTGATTCTGGAAGAAGCCAGCAAGCAGAGGTCCTCTGTTGAGAGCATACTTGCTCCCCTGCTTCAGGATGATTATGTAGAAAATATGTTGGATAGCCAAGGCGATTAAAGCCACAACTCGAGTTCTAGGTTCGCTTACTAACTACAGAATTTGTCTTTCAATTTTATCTTTTTTTAGCTTTTAGGCCGAGTTGCAACAAAGAATTCTGTACACTAACATAGACAGGAGAGCTTTGCAAACGATTAGGCCCTTACTGTATATATTTTTTTTCAACATTTTCTTTTGTCAGTCTGTAAAAGTAAATATTAGTTGACATTTTTTTATGAAATATTGAGACAAATAAAAATGTCTTTGCCTTGTACAAGGAGGTTCATCTTTATCAATATATGAATCTGTATTTTAGCCACTGCCATATTCTGGCTTCTGTCTCTCTTTTTGTTTTTGTTTTCTTTCGCACCCATTTTAACACAGATATTAAGAAATGCGATTTCTTTCTTCCATCTTATCGAATGATAGTACATTGCCACATTATTCATACGGTCTTTTTTTTTTTTCATGAGCATCAGGGCACGCATATATTCAAATGTAGCACATTTGGTTTTGTATAACTTAATTGATGTGCAGCCTTTTTTTTTCTTTGTGGTTTGTACAAAGCATCTCAGGTAAAAATGCATTTGCAGTCTTATCATCTACTTGGAGTGGCAACTATCGTAACTCTGGCCTCCTGCAGCTTGCACGTGCACGGTGCGTCGAATTCTCTCTAGCTCTCCTTATCCTTGAACTGTATTTCCAGCTGTTCATGACATCGAAAGATGCATTACTCAAATTGAATCTATGTGAAATCTTATGTTCATCATGTTTTGCATTTTAGCAGAACTGATCATTAAGTTCATAGTAATTATCTATAATGAGGTTTGATCATGAGAAGAGTTGGCTAAAATCTCAAATTAAGCGCGAAGCACGCACATTTATATGAGATTATATGATCTTGAAACTTGTATTTGTTCCTAGTGATCATTTATTTAGGTTCAATTTAGGGAATGGTCATCCTAACAGAAATAGTGAAGACATAGATGATCGAGCAACTTATTTGAGCAACAATATGGATCTAGAAGAAATGCAGGGGCAAGGGGAAAAGGGGAATGTTGTCCTCTGTTGTCGAACGGGAATTTACCTTATGATCATTTCAGGCAAAAGACTCAAGAGATTCTATATGCACATCAAAGAGAAGAAATTTGTTCAATTTCATTCTTCTCACGGGTGCAGAGAATAAGAACTAAAAATAAAATAAATGGGGGGTTAAAAGTTTGATGAAATATGGCAAGGAGTTTAACATTATTTTAGCTGCATATTTTTGGCAGAAGATACTGAATGATCATAAAATAATGGGAACTTTTTAGAAAAGGAGTGTGTGGTACGTAATTCCATCACCTTTTACATTAACAAGGCTGTCATGTCAAAATTAGAGCAACTTTTTTGCTCCAATGTTAAAAACCTTTAAAAGTCTGGGCGGCCAGCCAAAATACTATTAACAATTCCCTTTCTCTTTTAGAGGGTTTTGTTCCCTCTCTTGGATATTGCTTTCTTCCACATGGCCACGTATCGACCAAAAGATGCTTATTTGAAGCTTAAAAGCATAAAAATGAGCGGCCCTTTTGAGTAGATAATGCCATATTTTACTTTTAATATTGCTTTATGAGAGAGTGCTTTACTTTAAGCAAAAGAAGAAAAAAGGAAATTATATTAGTTATAATATAGTATTATGCAACTATGTAAGGAGCTCTCCAATGCAATTTGTTCCCCTTGGAAAAATTTAAAGGATCTGATAGGGAAAGAATAGAAAAGAAACATATAACCCTACAACTTTCACTTTGACACCCATATCTTTTAGTCTTCCAAACACAGATTATTAGCAAAAGAAACAGCTGAGTTTGGCTTTTGTTACAGTTATATAGTATATATTTATACGCTAGCTAGCTTCTTTAAACAAAGTTAACCGTTATAGCTGGGGTATGGCCTAAGCAACTGCATATATTCCCTTTCTCTCTTTCATTCAAACACTCCTTTTCTAGCATTTTGCAGAATTGCTTTGCATTCAAATAATTTGGTGCCCCCCTTTGTATGTCTTTTTAGGCCAACAAAGATAGAGAAGCTTTTTGACTGGGGAGGGAGGGGTGGGGATGGGGGACTCAGAAAATGCTCACTGAGGGAGAAAAGAATAAACAGTTGAGAGTTTTGGATTTATTTGTTGTAAGGAAAACTCTTTGGGTCCTACTTTTCTCTAAGTCCTATTCCTTCGTGTACACCACTCACATATACAAATCAAAAATAAATGCACCATCACTGATGTAAGACAATATATAGGAAGTAATTCACGTAATATATATGTTAATTAGGTATACATATATATGATTATGGCATTTTTGTACTTTATAGGTTGATTTTGGGAACTCTTTTTTGGCACATTAATGGAATTGAAATGTTATAGCCTTGGAAAGTAGAGATTTATGTCTATATGGTGATGGTTAATGCCATGTTTGTTGGACTTGCTGTGAATGTTAGATATATAGGGCTATGTGTAATGTCTAAAATGAGTGTGTTCAGAACTTAAAACTGTTTCTATTGTTTGAAAGGTATATATATTTTCATAACCATGTTTGACTAAAATGAATACTTTCTTTTTTTGAGGGCAAAAATGAATACTTTCAAAGTTGAAACAACATACATGACACAAATGTATACATACATATATATACTCAAGACATTGAGAATATTGTATAATCCATTTAATATATTCTTTAAGAAGAAAAGAAACAAACGTACTCAAGATCCTGAAGTATGTCAACAAACACATTAACTAAAACCAGACAAGATGTTCTTTCCATGTGATTTTAACCAATAAAATTATAGGAGTAGCTAACTTGCAAAACTTAAGCATCCTAAAAGGAAAGAGTAACCATAAATTAATGAGGCAAACAATATTCTAAATCCATAACAAACCTGTCTTGTCATATCAAATCATATCAAATCATGTTAACTCATTTGAAATGCTAATACCATCTTGGACTCCCAAATACAAAGAACATTCTTCTAGTTCTTTGGGTAAGGATGCTGTTCTCCATAGGTAGCTACGGAGTTTTCATCAGCTTTCTGTCAATAGCTACCATGTGAGATGTGACCATGAAGTAATATCTGTTCCTTATCATGATCAGGTCTATGATTGTTGAATTATTCTCCATCTTTCTTTGTTTTTCTTTTTTCTTTTCTTTTTAGCTATGGCTTTCTTTCTTTTATTTGGCCAGAAAATGGCTTTCTTTCTTTAAATGCCTGTTTATTCAGGGAGACATTGTAGAGACTGAGAGTATATATTAACGGTAAACCTTGGTTTGGCAAAGGTTTTTTTTTCATAAAAAAACAAGTAAAAGTTAGATTAGATGATTGAGGAATGAAAGGGAGATCTCTCGTTTGTTGTGTAAGGAAAATATGGTTTGAATAGTTTTGTTATATTTTTATATATGAGAATTCCTAGATACTATATAGTGGAGTTAGCTCTCCTTTCCATGGAATGGCACGCTGAAGAATAAGACCAGTATATGCTAACATGGGCCACCAACAAAGCTAAAACACCCAGAACCTTTCCTCCCAGTGTCATTGAGCCAAAGAAATTAGCTAGAACATGAAGCAAATCATATTCTGTTTGGTGATGTATATAGTGAAATCTATAATGTATAGTAAGATTTTTTTTTTCCCTTTATAGCTTATATATAGATTGTGCTGCAGGTAGAAAAATATGACTCACATACACTGAATTTGCAGCATGCATTATACCTTTAAAAGTTTCAACTCTAAGCACTTTTAGAAATGCCCCCATTTCCTGTTGAATGGTAAAATCTTCCTGCAAACCTATTTACTCTTACCTAATTACCACTTGAGCTTCTTGGGGTGTGGACATTATAAACTTGCCTCATATATAGTTTGTGTGGTGAGATCTTAATTATCTTTTTGCTACATATATAGTGAGATTTTAAATAGTTATAACTTATATAATTCTAACTCTAAACCCATCTAGAGGTCAAGGAGAAGCTGATTGATTTTGTGAAATCTCCTTTGACTTAAAAGTTTAAGCCATTAGGTGAGGTCAGGTTAAAATTGGATTACAGAACTTCTATAGGCTTTTGTTAGTAAAGCCTATATGAAACTTTTAGAGAAGTAGGGTTAATATTGAAAATGTTCAAAGTAATTAAGATAATTTTTTCCATTAAAATATTTTTACTAAACTCATATGATCTATGACTAGCTTTTTAAGGCAACTCATTTGTAGATTGTTGATTGGGGGATCTCAAATTTAATTTGGTTACTTAAAACTTATTTCATTTATATATAGCTTATGGAATGTTAAAGGTTAAAGTTCTTTTCTTTCTTTTTCCCCTAAACCCTTGTTTCTGAACCTGTTAATTATCATCATAAACCTACTCTATAAAGTTAGCTTCCACCAATAAGAAAAAAGTTAGGTCTTATTGCTTTTCTTTAATAGTTATATATAGATTGGAAGGAGATATATATTCAAATTCATTACTAAACACTTTCTTATTAGAATAATAAAACGCGGTTTCTAAATTTCCCTAATTAAATTATAAGATTACTGTGTGATACTCATGATTAGTCACTTATTTTTGATAAATTTGGAATTTATAAGTGGTTTTAGCTAGTGCATATATAGCTTTATTAATCTGAGTTTTTCTTTCTGTTTCCTAGAGGTTTATATATAGTGATCAATGATCAATATTGAATCTCATTATATAGTACTGAGAACTAATTAAAGTGCTAAATCAGGATTATCATACTGGTGGTCCTCATGTACATATAGGGGTTATCATCATTAAACAAAATTTATGGTTCTTTAATCAATTTTTTTTAACGAATATGATTCTATTTAATTTGTTTAAGCAAAAAAAAAGAAGAAAAGAAAAAGAATTCTAGACAAAAAAATCAATCAAATATTAACAAGCTTTGACTGAGTATGGAACATGCATGTGAAACATGTTTTCCAATTCCATGCAGAGTTTCTTTCTTTGTTTTGTTTTGTTTTTTGCAGTTTTGCATATATTCTTTCGAGAAGTATAATGATATAATGAAGAATATACGCAGCTGTTATGGACTTTTTTGTCAGACATAAATTCAAGGCAAAATATATCTCAATCAATATACATATATATACAAAATGTTTCTAGAAGATGCATAATTAATTCTTAAGGTTCTGTTCTTGCCTGCAACCAAAAATAGGGTTTTTTTTCTTGTGAGTATAACTAATTCCAAGGGCTGTAATCCCCAGTGTTTATGGTATATATATTATTACAAAAATTAAATAGCACTATATATACAATTATATATTCATCAAAATCTCATAAATGATTATGCCTTTTAATGGTACAATATGCAAATGACCACAAAAGCCTTGTGTTTGTAAATGATTATGTGGTAGTTGGTACCATGTAGTAGTAACCAGATCCATTAAACAAGGTACCTAGGACTCTGGAAGTTCATTTATCATATGTTTTCTTTTAAAACTTGATAATGATTTTTGTTTCTTCATTTTTTTTTCCTTTTTTTTTTCAATCAAAGGGGAGGGTCCAAAAGCTCCAAACTTTATGAAATAATGAAGAGAGAGAGAGTGGGAGAGAATGTTTTTGCCTTTGGGGGAGTTGTTCTTAATAATCCCCATGCAACATATATCTATTGCATTTGGAAGTTTTGTTGTTATGCTTACTTGCCCAAAAAAAATTGAAAAGAAAACTAGTAAAGGGAAAGAGGAGGAAACACTTTATTCCATGTCCGGAAGAAAATCGTACACAGTTCCCGATTCCTTTAGACACATAGTCCCCCATTCTCTTTTCAGGTCCTCGGTTTTTGTGGATTGGTGGAAAACATCTTTCAATCCCCTTCTCCCTCATGGCTCTCCTTCAATTATCAGTTATAGAGGAGCTTAGAGCCACCAATTTGCTCCTGTAAAAGTCATATTTGCCCATGTTTGATCTGCTGAATGATTACATCACTAGGGATTCTTCTGTCCTTTTGCATATATAACCATGAAAGATTTTCTTTCTAAAGGGTATACATATTATGAATATATTATCCTTATTTCTGTTATCATACTTTGTTGCTTTCATGTGGCTAAAAGCTTCTGATTGAGCTATGTTTTACTGAAAAAAGTGTTAAAGATTGGCTAGGCTTCAAGGTTACAAATCAAAAATGATTATGCCAAGATTTTGTTTGTGTGCACTTAGAGATAAGCACAAGAGTCTTTGTTTGTTCATCATGTTGATGATTTTTAGGTTAAATACCATAATGTTTTGATTCAATATATGCTTATATTGTATATAAGAAAAAGAAAAGGGAAAATTGCATAAAAGAGAGAGACCCACTTAGCAGTACCATATCTTTTATCAAAATTGAGAGAGAGAAAGAGAGAAAGAGCAAAGCTGAGTTGCCTTTGATACTGCTGCATCCGTCCTGCTTGTCAGCACATGCATTCCACTTTCCACTACAAAATCGACTTTGGACCCCAAAATTTTACCTCACCTACAAGAAAAGCATAGCCCACCCTTTCCCTATATTTCACTCACTCTCTCTCTATCCCCCCACGACCAAATCTTAATCTAAGATAAGACTATATCACATAACTCAAGCAGCTCCCCTCTCTTCTATCACTAGATAATAGGTGCCTCCCAAACTCCTACAAATTCTAAACACTAAAACCCCATCTCATGATTTTTTTTCCTCTTTTCTTTTTAGTCCAAGCAGCTCCTACCAATATCCATGAAGCTTAAAAATTCTACTCAAACCTTCTTGATCTAATCATTTTTAAGTGTCCTTTCACTATATACTTTTTGTAGAAAAATAGGTTTGTTTTTCTTGAGAGACAGAGAAGATGAGAGCAGGAGGTTGCACAGTGCAACAAGCTCTAACTAATGAGGCTGCTAATGTCGTCAAGCAAGCTGTAACTCTTGCTAGGCGGCGTGGCCATGCTCAAGTCACTCCCCTCCATGTAGCTAACACTATGCTTTCAGCTTCCACAGGCCTGCTCCGCACCGCGTGCATTCAATCCCACTCTCATCCTCTTCAGTGCAGAGCCTTAGAGCTTTGCTTCAACGTTGCCCTAAACCGCCTTCCAGCTTCGTCTTCCAGCCCTATGTTGGGAGGTCATTCTCAATACCCTTCCATCTCTAATGCCCTGGTTGCAGCCTTTAAGCGTGCTCAGGCTCACCAAAGGCGTGGCTCGATTGAAAACCAGCAACAACCACTCTTAGCAGTCAAAATAGAGCTAGAGCAGCTTATTATATCCATCTTAGATGATCCTAGTGTAAGTAGAGTCATGAGAGAAGCTGGTTTTTCTAGTACACAAGTGAAAAGCAACGTCGAACAAGCTGTTTCCTTAGAAATCTGTTCCCAAAACGCTCCTTCAGCAAACAGTAAATCTAAGGAGAATAGTAATAATGGTAGTAATAATTTAGTCCTCTCTCAGTCTCCTGCTAGTACTGTTGCTCAAGTTGGAAGTAATAAAGTAGGGAAACCAAAGGGATCCGATCCGATTATTAGGAATGAAGATGTCATGTTTGTGATAGAAAATTTGATGAACCAAAAAAGAAGAAATTTTGTTGTTGTAGGTGAGTGTATTTCTAGTATTGAAGGTGTAGTTAGAGCTGTGATTGACAAAGTTGATAAAGGAGATGTTCCAGAGTCTTTGAGAGATGTCAAGTTCATAAACCTTCCTTTCTCATCTTTTGGGCATCTAAATAGGGTAGAAGTTGAGGCAAAGATAGAAGAGATAAAGAGTCATGTGAGGAATTGTTTAAGTGGGATTGTTTTGAATTTGGGAGATCTAAAATGGGCTATGGAGTATAGGGCAAGTTCAAGTGAGCAAGGCAGGGGTTATTATTGTGCAGTGGAGCATATGATCATGGAGCTTGGGAAATTGGTTTGTAACTTTGGAGAGATTAATGGAAGGTTTAGGATTATGGGTATTGCCACTTTCCAAACTTACATGAGATGTAAATCTGGCCATCCATCGCTTGAAACTGTTTTGGGTTTGCATCCTCTAACAATTCCTGCAGGCAGCTTACGCTTGAGTCTCATCGCTGACAGGTAAAGTAGCAGTCGAATTATTATAACTTTTATATGGATTTTGATTCTTATGTTTGAAATGAATGAAACTAAAAATTGATCCTGAAAAACTGGATGGATTCTTCTTTTCTCTTTGAAAGACTTTAGCTAAAAAAATGCAAACCCAGGAAAGGTAATACTGTGATGGTGAAATGTAAACAGTAGCAATAACAAAGCAAGTAATCTTCACCTTTTCCTTTTTTTCTTTCTCTTTTCTTAATGTGTAAGTAGTTGTTCTTTGCTTCATTGTTGAGGAAGACAATCATTAATTGAAGACAGTTAATAATAGAAATAGACTTTTTGACCTTAAAAGAAACAAAGAGGAGCGGGGGGTTTAATTAGGATAAGAAAAGAAGAGTTGCTGCGATACTATTCACTATTGAGTTTACTTAATCCCTTTTCTAAAATGCTTACTCATCAAAACTCATTGTGCTTTCTTTTTTGAATTTTAGTGACATACAAAGCCAGTCCACAAGCAAGAAAGTTGAAAATGGGTCAAGCAGCTGGATTTTTGTTGATGGTGGAGACGAAGAGAATAAGCAGCAACTGACATGCTGTGCTGATTGCTCCGCCAGGTTTGAAAGCGAAGTTCGAAACTTACAAAGCAGCAGCACTTGTAACAGTGAGTCCACTACTTCATGTAATCTTCCTCCATGGTTTCAACAATACAAGGATCTTGATAACAACAAAGGCCTTGGTAGCAGCAATCATAAGGTTATTATCACATTTCCAGTTTATCCCACTTCTGATCTTTCTTCCATTAAAAAAGAAAAAAAGTGTCCAAAACCCTATTACAAGTTGAAAACTAACTTTTCTTTTTTGAAACTTGGCTCTTTTTTTCCTCTCTATGTATTACCAGGACTCTGCATCAGTCACAGAACTTTGCAAAAAGTGGAACTCATTTTGCAATTCAGTCCATAAACAACCCTATAATTCATCTGAAAGAACCCATACATTAATCTCTTCTGTTTCACCGCCTTCTTCTACTTCTTGCTTTTCACATGACCACCAGCAATACCCTCATTTGCACCAGCAGCCTCCTCACCACCATGATTGGCCTGTGCTTGAAACTAGAAATTCTTGGAGAGAGCACCAATTTTGGATTTCTGAAACAGTTGATAAGAATGTTGAACCAACCGGTTTGAGATTGTACATTCCAGAACATAGTCATAAGGACCCTAAACAATTATTATCCTCAAACCCTAATTCCACCCCAAACTCAGCTTCTTCCAGTGATGTAATGGAGATGGAATATGTTCACAAGTTCAAGGAGCTGAATGCAGAGAACTTAACCACCTTATGCACTGCATTGGAAAAGAAGGTGCCATGGCAGAAAGAAGCTATTTCGGAGATCGTAAGCACAATCTTGAAATGCAGATCAGGGATGTTGAGAAGAAAAGGGAAGTTGCGAGATGGAACATCCAAAGAAGAAACTTGGTTGTTTTTCCAAGGCGTCGACGTTCAAGCGAAAGAAAAGATAGCTAAAGAGTTGGCCAGGCTTGTTTTTGGTTCACAAAGCAATTTCGTTACCATTGCATTAAGCAGTTTCTCATCAACAAGAGCAGACTCAACGGAAGATAGTCGAAACAAAAGATCAAGAGACGAACAAAGTTGCAGTTACATTGATAGATTTGCTGAAGCAGTTTCGAGCAACCCACATCGAGTTTTCTTCATTGAAGATGTTGAACAAGCTGATTATTGCTCTCAAATGGGGTTCAAAAGAGCTATGGAAAGAGGAAGAATTGCTAATGCAAATGGAGAAGAAGCTATCCTTGGCGATGCTATCATCATTTTGAGCTGTGAAAGTTTCAGCTCGAGATCAAGAGCTTGCTCTCCACCAACCAAGCAAAAATCGGATGAGGAAGAGAAAGTTGCTGCATTGGAAGAGACAAGTCCTTGCGTGTCTTTGGATTTGAATATTTCCATTGACGACGACGACGATGACAGAGTTGAAGAACAATCGATTGACGACATTGGGCTTCTTGAATCTGTTGATAGAAGGATCATCTTCAAAATTCAGGAATTATAGATGTTAACACTTTAGTAAAAACCTTCAACTGGTTAAATCACGATTTCGTTTTTCTTTTCAATTTGTGAAAATTCTCTTTGTTCAGCTTCAATTTGTCTTTATTAGATTCTTAGACATTTCTTAGGGTCTGGGATATTGGATAGAACAAAAAATTAATTGCCCCTGTTTATGTAAAACTACATGTACATTATCTTTCTGCTGAATAGGTTTGATGGTTTCCATCACTTTCTTCTTCTTCTTTTAGATATAAATCTTTGAGTTAAAATATTCAGATAGCATTTCATTCTTTTCTTATCTCTTCCAAATTAATTCCAACATTTATTTACATTTAAACCATAATATCGTTCGAAGGTTTTCAATCTTCGATCGATATTTTCATGCATGGAGCTGAATACGAATTTTACAACTTCGAATCTCCTCGTAAGTTTGATGCATGAGACTGAAGTTCAAGTTTTTCATGCATGCATCAAATGCTTGAATGGATACCAATACACCATTTATAGATAACTATAAATTTCTTTTGGAATGTTCCTTTTTTTTTTGGCAACAATTTGCAATGTTCCATTTATTCATGTTTTTGTTCATTAATAAAGAATGTTCTAGTTGTTAAAGACATTTATTAATGATGACGGAATAATTTGAATGGAGAATTGAAAGATAATTAAGGATATATATATATATATATAATTAATATGTTGGATATCAAGAAATAAAGGAAAAAAAAAGTGTTGCACTATATATAGGGAAAGACATGACTTTGCATGTATGTGCTTTCACTATAAGAAAGCTTAATGGAGGGAAAGAAACTTGAAATTACGACCACTATCTCCCAAAAGATACATAAAGAAGTGCCCTTTTTCCATTTCATTTTACCCCTTAAAAGATATATATACATAATCTGTAGATCACCAAGTTGTTAGCTCAATTAGTGAGTGGATCGTTGGACGGTGAGATTCTAAGTTTCAAGTCTTAGGGAGTGTGAGTTTCTTTTTTGTTTATTTATTTGATGGTTTGTTAAGTAAGGTTATGTAAGGTAATTTCTTAGTTTATGTTGGATTCTCAGTTAGATATTTGGGCTTATAAAGATTTATTATTACGATTGTAATGAGATTTCACTTAAACCTCTCAAAAAAATTATACATGTGTGTGTGTGATATATTATTTACATAGATGGTCACTTAATTTTAACAATTTTTTGTTTTAGTCATTCAACTATAAAAAGTAATGTTTTGATCACTTATATTTCTAAAGTTAAATATTTTGATCACCCAATCATTATAATTATGATGTGAATATGCCACGTGGCATATTCAGTGATGAAATGCCATTTAAGCAACTTAAGGATTTAGTGATTAAAATATTCAATTTTACAAATTTAAGTGACTAAATCATTAGTTTTCATAATTAAATGACCAAACCAAAAACACACATAAAATTAAGTGACTAATTTTGTAATTTACCATTTATATTACTTGATGAAAGTTGTTTCTCAAATGCCCTTCTGCACAATTGCAACTCATCGGTCAAAATACCGTACAGGTCCCTCTACTTACAAAAAGGGATCAATTTGGTCCCTCTACTACAAAAACTGTCAATTTGGTCCCTCTACTTACAATTTGGTATCAATTGAGTCCCTCTACTTAATAGAATCTGTCAATTGAGTAAAATTCTGATTCTTGCATAGGTTGCTTATGTTTATGCTTCTGTTTCCGTTGACGATTCTGTTGAGTTTGTTGTAAGCTTCCAGTATTAGTGGTGTTCATTTTCTTGTTATTCGAAGTATCAGTCTTGTAAGCAAAGCAGAAAAACAAAAGAGTTATACCAATTATTTGTAAATAAGTAATATTGGACAAACAGATAATCAACTGACAGATTCTGTTAAGTAGAGGGATTCGATTGACACCAAATTGTAAGTAGAGGGACCAAATTGATCCCTCTTCATAAGTAGAGGGACCTGTACCGTATTTTGACCGCAACTCATCCCATCATATAATTTGGGCAATCATAATTCATAGACAATCAACCATTGCACCTTTTTCCTTGTAAATCTTCTTTGGGAGTGGGTCCTCTATATCTTTGTTTTTTTCTTGAAATGATTTAACCTAAGAACTCCATTTTGATTTTAAATATATACATATGACATATCATATTTTTTGGTGAACAAATTATTTATTAATATAATTTGTAACACAATTGGATGCTTCCATGTATGATAGATATATCTTGGAATAAATTAAAGAAAAAAAAAGAACAGAGAGAAGGGATAAGAATCATTTCTAATTCCTTCCAAAAGTTAGATACATGGAAAAGGTTGTTTAATTTGATCTACAAAAAGCAAAATATTGATACTAAGAAAGATTTACTACAATATATATAGTAAACAAGAACAATCTGTTTCCTTGTGCACATAATTACATACGATCTATTTCGAATTGAATGGTCATTTTTGACTTTTTGAATTAAATAAAGTCATTTTTTATCATTATTTATAAAAAATTATATACAATTAAAATTTTTAAGAATATGTTTTGAAAATTTTAAAACTTAAATTTTTCAAAGTTCATTTTAAATTTTTTTAAAAATTATATTTTTGTAATAATTAAAGGTCAAAATGATTTATTTGATAAAAAAAATCAAACTTGACCATTAAATTCGGAAGGAGTATATAGTATATATAACAAAGGAAAAACTAGCAAAAATAATAGAACTATTTTTTAACATCCAGTCAATGTCAAGATATGATCGAGTTATATATGTTATATATCAAATGTCAGCATCTAAGCTTTCCATTTATCCAAGTTAAATTTTTTTTTTATAATACATTTATCCAAGTTAATGGGATCTCATATGGTAGTCAATTTCAATGGGAAAAGGCCTAAATATATAATATTAAACCTACTATTAATTTTATGTGCAAGGTCCTCATTGAGCGCCACATGGCATTTGGTTTCTTTGACAAGTGTCAATAGTTAATTTTCTAATATTTTGTTTATTATATTTTTATTCATTTAATTTGGAAAAATTAAAAGACATTCATCCCCTTTCCTATATAAAATAAATTATCAAATAATTATAAATTAATTATAAATTTGTTATGAATATACATGTATGTTGTGGATGTCTATGAATCTAATTAAATCAATGATAAGATTGATGACTTGGTTCATTCATACACATACCTATGTACTAAGTTCATCCCCTTATAATTATGGTGATGTATCTATGTGCCTATAAATATGCCACTTACTTTGTTATGGAATAAGATGAATAAGAATAATTTCTCCCATTCTTCATATTTTCTTCTTCTCAATATTCTATTGTCTCTCTCCATACTTCAATTCTCTACTTACTTACTTTGTTTTGTTTTCTAATACTTTGTTTATTATGTTTGTGTTGATTCAATAGTTATTTTTTTTGTGTATTATTAGTATGCAACATTAATTTTTTGTGTATTATAATAATAAATTAATTATAGTTTGGAAAAATTAAATGACATTCATCCTCCTTCCTCCGTTGTTCAATGAATGCAAGGATAATATTATAAACCGAATTAATTAGAAGAGAGAAATTGAAGATTCATTTTACTAAAACAATTCTATAAAATAAATTATCAAATACTTATAAAATTAATTATAAATTTCATTTCTTAACAGAATTTTCTTAAAAGAACTTATAAAATCAAAACAGCCGCACGCGAAGCGCGGCCGTGAAATTCTAGTTATTATTATTATAATAATTCAAGGGTCGATTACTCCTCTCCTCATTACCTTAATGTCCAAGCAACATTTGAGTCAAACCTTGCCTAATTTATCTTTTAAAATAAGATTGATTATTTTATTATATATATATATATATATATCTTATCTTATCTTATTATTATCTATCTATACTATATATAAAAGTACGAGTTTTGCAAAACTTTTAAATCGCCCATTATATCCTTATTTCTCAAACATATTTTTTAAATACCATTGCTTAACTATTATAGTTTTATTCTACTAAAAACTCTATTTTTGTTCAATTAAATCTAATATCTTTATAATTACTTTATCTTTACCATTTTACTATTTTTCAATAAAAATTTAATATATTAAAATTTTTTAATATACAGTTTTATTCTATTAAAAACTCTATTTTCATTTATTATTTCCCTGTCGTGTAATTATTTTATTTGACTTATAATTAATTTTTTACTTGATAAATATAACTCTTGCTATGGTTTAAATTTGTTGTTTTACTTTGTTAATATTTTTCTTTTGTGTGGGATAATTTCTTCAAATAGACTGGTCAGATTGGATTTGGGTTTAGTCAGTTTTGGGTTAAGGAAATTTTGGGTTATAAGGGTTCGGTTAATTTTCGGTTTCAAATTGGATTGGGTTCGGATCGCTCAAATGTCAGGTCATTTGGGTTTGGGTCAATTTTGGTTCGTGTCTTTTTCGATTTCAGGTCATATGGTTCCGATAATTTCTGGTTCGAGTATCGATTTTCAGGTTCAGGTCTTTTCGAATTCGAGTCATTTAATAAATATGATTAATCCCGATTTGGGTGATTTCGGATTAATCTCACGGGTTGATCGGGTTCAAGTTATTAAGGATTTAGGGTCAGGTCATTTCGGTTTCGGATTGAGTGGATTTTTTGGTCAAATCGAGATGCTTTTTTTTTTCTGGTAAAAAAATTAGTAGTATGTTTAGAATTTTAATCTTAATTTAATTTAAAACAGATTAGGTCACGTGCAACGCCACGTGAAAGTGAGTACTAATTATTATATAAAATCACGAACTCAAAAATTCTAATTGGAAAATTTCATAATTACCCTTAGTATTATAGTATAATAATTTTTTAATAAGTATTATTTTTAGTCATTCAACTTTTTTTTTTTGAGATGATTCAACTTTTTTATTAATTATGAAAATATATTGTAAATCCAATATTTAAAATTTTAAAATTATGGAAAGATATTAATAATCCACTATAATTGTATTTAATAATTTACTTCTAATTATTATTTTTAGATTATAATATATTTTATTTAATATTATTATTTATAGTCATGAAACTTTTTATTTTAATTATGTAAAGATATTGTAAATACAAAATATAATTATAATAATTTACTCCCATATTTGAAATACTTTTTATTTATAATTATTTCATTTAAATAATAAATTATGGACATTAAGGAAAAAAATTAGTTTAATACATTACATGTTTAAAAAAATTGGTCTTATGCCGAGGTTTTCAAGATTAAAGTTTCCTATGCCAAGGAAAAAAATTGTTGGTTTACTTTCGTTTGGCAAGTTTCCCACGATTATAATTGGGTGATTTTCCAAAGTAGTGCTTCAATATTCTTTCCAAAAAAATAAAAAAATCGGTTTAATACTTTACATCATCTAGCCAAATCTCAGCAATATTGGATTTAAAAATTTGTTTTTACGAACATCTGAATTTGTTTCGATTTAATTAGAAATTAATTTAGAAAAAAATAAGAAATACGATATTAAAAGCGTGAAAAGCCATCCAATCTTTTTGGCATTCAATTATATATTTTTATGAGTATTTTAGCCAAAAATTGAGGAGAAATCTTTATGTCAATTTTTGTATAATTTTAGCCGAATAAGTGTACTAACTAACCATCACGGTTTTTGGCTAAAAACGCGTTCCGGGGATCCGCCTCGATTTTGCATGATTTTTAGCTCTTAGATTACTTAAAACAAGTGGATCGGTCGTCGGGCGTTCAGAAATCTGCTTATTTAAACAATTTCCTATTCGAATTAAATTATTTGATGCGTAGGAAAATTCGAAAGTACTATAATTTTAAATGTGTTTCATATCTTCAAAAGTCTATATTATTAACATTGATCATATGCCCTCAAATTAGCAATAGATAGTAAATATTAGTTTGTACATGGACAGGTGCAATAGCTTTAATTTTGTTTCCTCCTCTAAAGTGTGTAACACTCAAATAAAAACTAAGTTTACTCTCTTCTTCATATGGACATTTAGAAATTGTTATTAGTTGTTTAATAAGACATTGCATCACTGGAAACAAATGGTTTGTGATCTCTTAAGAATTCACAAATTGCATCTTTGGCTAAGTTAACATTATTGAAAAACAAATCAATAACTTGATGATTAACGATCTTCGGTTTTGTTATCAAATTAAAATAAGCCCTATTTATTATGTTTTTGGGCTGGCCAATAAATCAATTTGTTTTCTAAAAACAGTCTTGTCTATAATGGACTGATCATATCATCAGTATAGGATTTAACTTTAATTTTTACTTAGAAATTTTATATCAAAGCTTTTAAACGTTTATGCCGCTAACCCACGAATGTTACAATTCTAAATTGTAATTCATGAGGTGAATAACATTAATAGACATCGTTTAAAAGGGCTCCCACACAGCATAAGTCTTAGCTAAGTCTTGAAAATTCTCTGTAAATTAAGAAATACTCAACTCAAATCATAGAAAATTCTTTGTAAATTAAGAAATACTCAACTCAAATCCTGATCCTTAGTTATCTTATCTAACAACTTTGTTCTAACTTAAAAAGAAAATATTATTTATTTTGTAGAATAATTAAGTAGAGATAGGGGGATAGGATTTATTATACTAACATTTATTGTGTAAAAGAATAATTAAGTAGAAATAGGGGGATATGATTTATTATAACATTTATTGTGTGAAAGGAAACATATAATCACAAAAAAGGGTTCAAGGGCAAGAACTGCCTAGAAACTAACCTAGGGTCTTCTTAGTAATTTGGCAAATGAGAAAAGACAGAAAAGGAAAAAAAATTTCAAATGGAGCCTCCTCATCGATCCTCAAAAGGGGCGTTTAGTAATTTTATTGGTAAAAAGAAAATATTATTTATTTTGTAGAATAATTAAGTAGAAATAGGGGGATAGGATTTATTATACTAACATTTTATTGTGTGAAAGAATAATTAAGTAGAGATAGGGGGATATCATTTTTTATAACATTTATTGTGTGAAAGGAAACGGATAATTACAAAAAAGGGATCAAGGGCAAGAACTGCCTAGAAAGTAACCTAGGTCTTCTTAGTAATTTGGCAAATGAGAAAAGACAGAAAAGGACAAAAAAAATTCAAATGGAACCTCCTCATCGATCCTCAAAAGGGGCATTTAGTAATTTTATTGGGTGTTTCTAATAATATATAGTATATATATATATATATTTATATTCATCTAATCAAATCTCAGCCACATTGGATTTAAAGATTTGTTTTTACAAGCATATGAATCTTGTTTCGATTTAATTAGAAATTAATTCGGAAAAATAGGGAAAACGATATCAGAAAAGTCAAAAGCCCTTCAACCTTTTTGGCATTTAAATATATATTTTTTTATAAGTATTTTAGTAAGAAATTGAGAAAATATCTTTCGGGTAAATTTTTACAAAATTTTAGCCGATATCGTGTAATAATCCACAGTTTTTGGCTAAAAAACGTTCTGGGGTGCTGGCTGAGTTTTGCATGATTTTTGGTACCAAGACTCCTTAAGATATCCATATTCATCTAATCAAATCTCAGCCACATTGGATTTAAGAATTTTTTTTTTAAAAGCATCTGAATCTTGTTTCGATTTAATTGGAAATTAATTCAGAAAAATAAGAAAAACGATATCAAAAGCGTGAAAAGTCCTCTAATCTTTTTGTCGTTAAATTATTTATATTTTATGAGTAATTTATCCAAAAATTTAGGAAAAAATTTTTGGGTCTTTTTTTTTTGCAAAATTTTAGCCAAAATCGTGTAATAATCATCACTGTTTTTGGCTAAAAACGCG
This sequence comes from Corchorus olitorius, assembly GCA_001974825.2. NCBI lineage: Eukaryota > Viridiplantae > Streptophyta > Magnoliopsida > Malvales > Malvaceae > Corchorus > Corchorus olitorius. The sequence continues at coordinate 44,563 of AWUE01020377.1, read as the reverse complement.
TTTCAGGGACCCGGCTCAGTTTTGTATGATTTTTGGCGTCGAGACTCCTTGAAATACCAATATTCATCTAATAATATCTTAGCTACATATCATTTAAAGATTTTTTTTCACGAGCATCTGAATCTTGTTTCGATTAAATTAGAAATTAATTTCAGAAAAAATATTAAAAACGATATTAAAAGCGTGAAAAACCCTTCAATCTTTTAGGCGTTGAATTATATATTTTTTATGAGTATTGTGGCTAAAAATTGAGGAAATATCTCTCGGGTCAATTTTTGTAAAATTTTAGCCGAAATCGTGTAATAATCATCACGGTTTTTGGCTAAAAACGCGTTCCAAGGCCCACTTCAGTTTTGCATGAGTTTTTTACGTCGAGAGTCCTCTATATACATATATATATATATATATATACACATCTAACCAAATCTCAGCCATTGTTTTTACAAGCATCTAATCATGTTTTGATTTAATTAGAAATTAATTCAGAAAAAAAATAGGAAAAACGATATTAGAAGCGTGGAAAGCCCTTCAATCTTTTTGGCGTTGAATTATATATTTTTTATGAGTATTGTGGATAAAATTGAGGAAAAATATTGTGGTTCAATTTTTGCAAAATATTAGTCGAAATCATGTAACATCACGACATTTTTAGCTAAAAACGCGTTCTGGGGCCCCGAGTCAGTTTTGCATTTTTTAGACGCCAAGACTTCTTGAAATATTTATATTCATCTAATCAAATTTCAGCCACATTGGATTTAAAAATTTGTTTTTACGAGCATCTAAATCTTGTTTCGATTTAATTAGAAATTAATTCGGGAAAGTAGGAAAAACAATATTATATAGAAGCGTAAGAACCCTTCAATATTTTTGGCATTGAATTATATATTTTTTATGAGTATTTAGCCAAAAATTGAGGAAAAATCTTTCCGGTCAATTTTTGTAAAACTTTAGCCGAAATCATGTAATATTAATCATCATGGTTTTTGGCTAAACACGCGTTCCAGGGCCCCGGGTAAGTTTTACATTATTTTTTGCGCTAAGACTCCTTGAGATATCCATATTCATCTAATCAACTCTCAGTCACATTGTATTTAAGGATTTGTTTTTACGAACATTTGAATCTTGTTTTGATTTAATTAGAAATTAATTCATAAAAAATATGAAAAACGATATGAAAAGCGTGAACAGTCCTCCAATCTCTTTGGCGTTAAATTATATATATTTCATGAGTATTTTAGACAAAAATTGAGGAAATTTTTTCTGGTCACATTTAGCAAAATTTTAACAAAAATCGTGTACTAACTATTACTGTTTTTTGCTAAAAATGCGTTTCGGGGCCCTGACTCAGTTTTGCATGATTTTTGGCGTCGAGACTCCTTGAAATATCTATATTCATTTAATCAAATCTCAGCCACGTTGCATTTAAGAATTTGTCTTTACGAGCATCTGAATCTTGTTTCGATTTAATTAGAAATTAATTTTAAAAAATATGAAAAACGATATTAAAAGCGTGAAAAGTCCTCCAATCTTTTTGGAGTTGAATTATATATATATATTATGAGTATTTTAGACAAAAAATGAGGAAAAATATTTTTGGTCAATTTTTGCAAAATATTAGCCGAAATTGTGTATGTTTGTCAAAATCACGATTTTTAGCTAAAAACGTATTTCGGGGCCCCGATTCAGTGTTGCATGATTTTTGGCGCTGAGACTCATTGAAATTTCTATATTCATCTAACCAAAATTCAACCACATTGGATTTAAGGATTTGTAAAACAAGGGTCTGAATCATGTTTCGATTTAATTAGAAATTAATTCGGAAAATAATAGAAAAAAAAACGATATTAGAAGCATGAAAAGCCCTTCAATCTTTTTGGCATTGAATTATATAATTTTTACGAGTATTGTGGCTAAAAATTGAGAAATTAACTTTCGGGGCATTTTTTTAAAAAATTTCAATCACGGTTTTTAGCTAAAAACGCATTTCGGAGCCCCGGCTTAGTTTTTCTTGATTTTTGGAGCCGTGACTCTTTGAAATATCTACATTTATCTAATCAAATCTCAGCCACATTGAATTTAAGGATTTGTTTTTACGACCATCTGAATCTTGTTTCGATTTAATTAGAAATTAATGAAGAGAAATATAAAAAATGATATTAAAAGCGTGAAAAGTCCTCCAATCTTTTTGGCGTTCAATTATATATATTTTATGAGTATTTTGGCTAAAATTAAGGAAAATATTTCGAGTCAATTTTTGCAAAATTTTAGCCGAAATTGTGTATCAATCATTGTTTTTTTTGCTAAAAACGCGTTTCGAGACCCCGGGTCAGTTTTGCATGATTTTTGGTGGCAAAACTTCTTGAAATATCTATATTCATCTAACCAAATCTTAGCCACATTGGATTTAAAGATTTGTTTTTACGAGCATTTGAATTATGTTTCGATTTAACTAAAAGTTAATTTGAAAAAATAGGGAACACGATATTAGAAGCATGAGAAGCCTTTCAATCTTTTTGGCGTTAAATTATATATTTTTTATGAGTATTGTCACTAAAAATTGAGAAAAATATTTTGGATCAATTTTTTTCAAAATTTTAGCCGAAATCTTGTACCACCATATGGTTTTTTTGCTAAAAACACGTTCCGGTGTCTTAGGTCAATTTTGCATGATTTTTGGCGGCTAGACTCCTTAAAATATATTTATATTCATATAACCGAATCTCAGCCACATTGTATTAATGGATTTGTTTTTACGAGTTTTTAAATCTTGTTTCGATTTAATCAGAATTTAATTTGGAAATAAAATAGGAAAAACGATATTAGAAATGTGAAAAAGGCTTTCAATTTTTTTGGAGTTGAATTATATATTTTTTATTATTATTTTAGCTAGAAATCGAGGAAAAATCTTTCGGGTCAATTTTTGTAAAATTTTAGCCGAAATCGTATACTAACCATCACGGTTTATAGCTAAAAACGCGTTCCGCGGTCCGGCTCAGTTTTGCATGATATTTGGTGCCAATACTCCTTGAAATATTTATATTCATCTAACGAAATCTCAGGCACATTAAATTTAAGGATTTGTTTTTACGAGCATCTGAATCTTGTCTCGATTTAATTAGAAATTGTTTCGGAAAAAATATGAAAAACAATATTAGAAGCATTAAAAGCCCTTCAATCATTTTGATGTCGAATTATATATTTTTTATGAGTATTTTAGCCAAAATTTGAGGAAATATCTTTCGGGTCATTTTTTGCAAAATTTTAGCCGAAATCGTATACTAACCATCACGGCTTTCGGCTAAAAACGCGTTCCAGGGGCACGACTCTGTTTTACATGATTTTTGGCGCCGAGACTCCTTGAATTATCTTTATTTATCTAATCAAATTTCAGTCACACTGGATTTAAGAATTTGTTTTTATGTGCATCTGAATCTTCTTTTATTTAATTAGAAATTAATTCTGAAAAATATGAAAAACGATATTAAAAACGTGAAAATTCCTTCAATCTTTTTGACATTAAATTATATATATTTTATGAGTATTTTTGCCAAAAAAAAATGACGAAAAATCTTTCGGATTATTTTTACCATCATTAAAATTTTTTACTAAAGATGCGTTCCGGGTCGCGGCTCAATTGTGTGTGTGTATATGCTATAACAGACAGATTTGATTCTTGACTCATCTCTAACTATCAAATAAAGCTTAGCTTAGTTGAATTAAGGTTTCATATGAGTGGAGATGATCATAATTAAAGTGTGGTACATATATTAATTGGTTGTAGCAACTATTAGTCTTTGGGGTTGTGACCTATTATCCTAAAAGTTTAAAGTGGTTATAACTGATAGCAAAGGGTCCAATTATTATATTTGGTATTCTGATTAATCAATAAAATTTTTCTCCAAAAAAGTGAAAAACCGGTATATATATAATTTGTAGACATATATTAAGTTTATAACACGTGTTAAATTATTATTAGTAATTTGTTTACCAAGAAAGATTATTTATTATAAGTGTAATTCACTGGAAAGGTCGATTAGATTAATCTCTAGTAACCTAAGAATTTATAAGTGGTGTGCAAATGTAATTAATCAATCAAACTTCACTATATATAGACCCTCACATGAAGAAAAGAATCCTGTCTATTAATTAGCTTTGAAAGCATCTCTTAGAGAGACTCAGACAGAAATTATAGAAACACCAGCTTTGCTTTTGACTTTAGCGAAAAATGAAAGTTGCTCTTTTGTCGATCGTTCAAAAAAAGCAAATTATTTATAAACCCATTCCAACTGCCAGTATCAATTTTCCAGCTAATACTATCCTTTTGCTCAAATTCATCATTAATTAGTTCTCACAAGCCTTTAATTAAGCACTTCATCAACAACTCATCTATATGTAAGGTCTTGTATATATATACTTAATCTAAACCAACACAAGTTAGATTAATTTAATGTTGATTGATATATATTTAAATCTTAATAGAGATTAGTCATATATATTATCAACAAACCTGAATATATTTATGTGTTCTGAAAGTGAAGCGTTAATACTGAATGGTACTGATTTATGCATAAAAGTATGATACGATACAATATTGTTGTGCACAAATAACATTTAATCTCATCCATCATTCAATCTTAATTATCCCACCTCAAACAAAATTGAATGTTATGCTAGCCCTTAACAACGTTGGGTTTGACTTATTAATAAAATTAATTTTATCACCGAGAAGACTAAAACTTGATATGTTGTTTGTATATCGAGCTCATCAACATGACCCTATTCATGATCAACATGCCTATATTATTTCATATATGTATATTTAGTTAAACATGAAAATTGCAAATAATTATATATATATATATATAGTAAAGATTGTATATTAACTATTAAGGTCTGATCCAAAACGTAAGGGTTATGCAAAGGAGAAGCAACTTTTTTGTGCTTTTAGTGTTTATAGAACGGAAAAGCAAAATCTTCCCTAAGAAATATCAAAAGAGAGCACTACTTTTTATGCTTTTGTGATGCGTTTTGTAAAAGAATAACTTTTCCTTCCTTCCTTTGATTTTTGCGAAACCCAAACATTCTCTAATCTTTGGAAAGCATTGGAAAGTTTAGCATTCAAAAATGACTACACTTACTACTAAAAGTGAAAGTTCAAATTAGAAAAAGAAATTAAGGGCAAAATTTTTAAGGAAAAAAATATATGAGCATCTCTCTTTCTTTAGACCCTTATAAAGATGTTTCTACTTTAGAATCACATAAAGATCATTATCGCTCTTTCACTACTTTAAAATTAAATTAAAACCCTTAAACATATAAGTTGGGAATTTGTCGTTTTATGAAGCTTTTAAAAAGATTAGGGTTTATGGAATTACTAGTGCATATTAATTTGGATATGAAAAATAACTATAAATAAATATATGTAATGTAAGTGGGGTTTGATGAGTTGCATTCCCTACCTCTCTCTCTCTTCGTTTTTCTTTTCTTTTTTTAACTAATCCAATCTTAATGGTGTTATAATAATGTAATCAACTTTTTTAGATTATTTCTTAATTAATTTTATCATCCTTTTTTCCTATCTAGAAAAAGGAAGAAGCCTCCATTGAAGACTGCCTTTTCTCTTGTTTCTTCCATTCTCCTTCTTGTTCCTATCATTTTATTATTTTTCTTTAATTTTTTGCCTTTTTTTTCTTTTAACTTTTTAACCTTTTGTTCCCAACTGAATTTTCCTTGCTTAATGAGGTGGCAACATTTTATTTGCTTTGATTACTTGTTCCCAGATTAATTCTTTTTCATGAATTGATCCATCTTTTCCACTTTATATCTTTATTTTGTTTTTTTTAAATTTTGGAAATTGTTCCTTTGAATAACATTTTTTTGGGAAATTATATTGAACTTTTCCTACTTTATTTCTTTACTAATGTAGTACATATTAAATATTTAGAATCTCATTATTGTTACTCATCATGGAGAGCAAAGAACCCAAGCACCGACAAATCCTAGAAGATATTAAGATCCTTTGATTAATTTTTTTTTCTTATAATTATTAGTATAATTAGAGAAAAATTGGTCACCAACTCACCATATATATATATATATTAAATAAAGGGGATTTTTCCAACAACTATAATTAATTAACAAAAAGAATTAAATGGGGGAAATTTTGATAAAAATAATTAATGTATATATGGAGCAAATCTTAATTAGTTAATTTAGTGAAGATTGGTTTTGCAAAAATATGTGGGTAATCATCTACTTTTATGATTATATATATATATATATATCTAAATGATATCTTTTGCAGGAAAGAGTGTGTTTATTTTAATTTAATAATAAGAGATGCAAGCATTATGGAATCTAATTTTCCCTCAAAAGCAGGAAGGAGGAGCAAGATAAAGCTGGGAAGGATTTAAGAAAAGAGAAAAATGTAGAAAAAATGTTAATTAAATTGCAGAAAGTGGGTGTCCCTTTTAAAGCAAAAGCTCTTTTCTTTTCTTTTTTACTCTCCTTCTGCTTTGGTATTTAACTCTTCCTTGCAGAGGCTAACTTTCATATCTCTCCCCATATATATATACATACATTCATCTTTATGTACATTCACTTTTTTTCCCATTCAATCACATTAATTAATGTGAAAAAGGTGAGCCAATCTTTAGCTGAATGAACAATGTGTTTGGGAGTGGAAAAAAAGGTTACAGAGATTTGAGAGAAAAAAGTAGATAAAATTTTGATTGATCATCTTGTGTATTTATATGTACGACTAGCAAATTAACACATGGACCTCATCATCTCTAATTTGGTTTTACCTAGCTAGCAGCTTGAGAAATAAATTGGCATAAATACCACTTTGCACCCTTTTTGCACCCTTAAGTTTATACGAATTGCTACTTTGCACCCAACTTTTTTATTTTGACCAAAACGTATCCTAAAGTTTTTTTTGTGCCACTTTGCATCCTCTATCCGGTAGGACAAACGGATCGGTCACGGCGTTCGACGTGGCATGCCATGTAGACAAAAAAAATGACACGTGGCACGTATCCTTTTGTGCACGTGGCATGCCACGTGTCACATTTTGAAACACATGGCATGCCATATGTCACTTTTGGGTACACATGGCGTGATACATGTCACTTTTTGGTACACGTGGCGTGCCTCATGTTGGTTTTTGGTACACGTGGCGTGCCACATGTCGCTTTTTGGTACACATGTCATGCCACGTCGGACACCGTGATAGAGCCGTTTGTCATACCGTGACGGAGGGTGTAAAGTGGCACAAAAATAAAATTTTAGGGTGCATTTTGATCAAAATAAAAAAGTTGTATGCAAAATGACAGCCCGTACAAACTTAAGGGTGTAAAATGGCATTTATGCCAATAAATTATAACTTATTTCGATATGAATTCATTCTCCAACTGAAATTGTTAAAATTAAAAATTACATATATATACAAGAAGGGTTTAGGATTCAAGTCTTCCCATTCCCCTTAGTTTAACTACACAGTACTCTAGAAGTGTACATGTATATATATAGTCAATTCTTATTGTGGTAGAATTTTAGTTATGTCCCGTCAAACATGATAATTTATAGTAAAAACATCTAATGTCTAGTAGCATCACTTTAAAAAAATATATTCTAAAGATAAATGGTATGATTGAACAAAGCATAAAAAGATTAAAGATAGAAACTTTATCCTAATAATAATTACTCTAATTAATGAAAGTAATTAATTATAGTAGCAACCAAACCGATACAATGTTCAAAGTTAGCAACTAGGATTTTACCAGAGTCTCTCTTAGGATCGAAAGAAACCATATATATATAATTTATCTTCCTATTTCTTTCCATGACCTCATCATCCTTTTTAAAAGTGCCATTTCTTTATCCATAAGTTCTGTCATGGTGATAATTCAGTTATCTTGAGAAATTAATTAGGTCATTCAATTAACTCTATATACTACTATTTGTTAGTAGTACCTAACTATATAAATATAATACGTATATATTTATTATTAATGGAATATATATCTTAATCCTTAAAAAAAAAACAAAAAAACAAAACAAAGAAAGACATACTGGTTTTTAAGCTATCTTTATTAACTTCTTTTATTTCAATGAATGTCATGATCATGATTAAACTGATCATGTTACATCGATCAATGTAGCTAATTCAATGATTGATTTCATGATTGTTTTTTGTCCAAAACATATCATATACGATTCAAATCCCCTATATCTTCCTAAAATATATATATATATATATATATATATATTGAAATCTGCATTCTATATATAATTATCGCATGGTTGCAATTTTAATTATGAATTATTTACTTGTACATATATATAAATTAAGCCTGTCAAGTTTAATTTCGCTGATATATATATTTATTAATTTCTATTATATATTATTATAATATAAATTGAGTTCAGGTTTTTTTTTCTTATATATATTGGTTTTAAGTTGTGCAAGAACCTAAACAAGGACTGCAAATTTATCAAAAAAAAAAAAAATTAAAAAATTAAAAAAAATAAAATAAACCCCGGATTTTGCAACTAATAAAGAGGGGGAAAAGGTGAAATGCATAGCTATATATATATAGATTCATAATCATCATCATATCCCAACTGAGGAACCTTTTCACCAGGGAATAATAATGTGCCTATCTTTTGAAACATAAGGTAAATGATCAGTTTTATATGTCCAGAAATTCCCTCACAGCTGAGGAATAAAAAGAGTCCAATTTGGCCCATAAAAATGATGGTAAAAGTCTTAAGTGGAGCCCTTTGTCTCTCTTGAAATTAATTTATACTATATAATTCCCAAGTGTATTTTTTTCCCCTAATTAGTATATCTCAAAAAAATAAAAGGGATAATTAAGGGCCAAAGATATAATTAATATATATGGATAGTGGATGTCTGAATAAAACTTCAGCTATAAGACTTAAGAGATAAAGAGAGACATACTCATTAAGGCAACAACACTTCTTTGCTTTTATGGAAGCCAATTAAGCTTATTCTTTAAGTATATATATCTTTAATTTTACTTTCTCATGTGCTATTGTTTCTCTTTTCTTTGATTTGGAAACCTTTTTTCTTTATAACCACCATAAAAATGAATATAACTAAATAACTTTTGGGAACTCCTAATCATATATCTTTCTTCAGATATGGGTTTTATTTGCTTTTTCTCCCCTCTTCCAAATAATGGAGCTCCTTTACCAAATATATTACCCTTTTATCATAAAGTTTTGATATATATTCGTCTTATAAGACCCTTGAAGGCATATATATTGCTTTAACAACTAGCATAAAGGAGAAATTTTATCATTATGATGATATAATAACTGTTAGAGTTGGGTCTTGTCACCAATAGTGATCATGGTTGGAACTTTGTAATATTGCTATCTTTGTATTTCGACTGGGTTTGATAGGATGAGTCTGTTTGCTTAGACTCTATCCTTTAATGCTTTATTAATCAATAAATCTTATGATTGCCTTTCAAAAATAACTTTGTAATATAGTCCAAGAAAGTTAATTAGATGCATAAGAATTTAATTTATTCATCTCATAACTTTATAGATATCAAAATCTAAAACATATCATATATACAATATATATAGTGATAACAAGTAGATTAATTGCATCTGAGTATTTAGCTCAATGGTACGGTGCATGCTCCCTGGACCGTGAGGTCTCAGATTCAACTCCCACCGTACGTATTCAATGCGTGTGGGTTTTGTGTTGCTATGTTAGTTTGTGTATAATTGCTATCATGGAGATCAACAAGAAGAACCAATATTATGGAAATGAGCTTGCTTAATTATGGAGATCCGAGAGTTAGCCAAAAATTTCGACGGTGTTCACTTTGTTCACACGAAAACGGAAGCTAATATTTGTGCTCATAGTTTAGCTAAATTTGATTTTAATATGTTTGGTAGCTAATAACTATGTGCGGTACAGGGTTTTATCCCCCGGTGTTTGTAATCTGGATTTTTTGATGGAATGAATATCTATTGCTAAAAAAAAAAGTAGATTAACTATTATTATATTGGTTGCAAACTAGCATATTGAACAGAGTTCTTTGTGGAATTAGACTAAGGTTTTATATTCTTGGACTCCAGACATTTCTTATTAATAATTTTTTGTTTAATAACCATAATAATTTGTGTTATATGGTTTCAAAGTTCTCTTTTTTGAAGTTGTTTTTTCCAACTTGGTGCTACACTTTGGAAGCTTATACTATTTTCTTGGAGTTTTTTAATTTCTTTTTAGGCCTTTTCGATTGTTAGAGACATGTCTAATTTTTGTTGGTTGAATGGCTATGTATGTAGATCTTGATTTCTTTTGGAGTTGTAATGAGAAGTAGATATTTTACACCTTGTGTACATACTAGAGTTATAATCCAGTTCCTTGTTAATAAAATTCTTTACTTTGCCTTTCAAACAAAAATAATTTTTTGTTTAACGAAATGTATTAACCTTGGCATGATACGTGGAAAATGTTAAAACTCTTCCAACAAATACACTTTCAAATCTACATGCCGGGTGATTATATATTGGCTTACTAATCATTAATATTATTTGTTTTGGATTAATCCAATTTAATCGAATAATTAGTTAATTAAGATTGAATTCAAATCGTTGTCATTCTCTTTGGCCTAGAGGAGGTGAAGGAGGCAATTACATGAGGGTTATTGTTAAATTGGATTGTGCTATTGCGGTTTCTGCAATCAAAAAGAACCACCCCTCTCTTCATGAATGGGGAGCCATTATTGACGATATCCATCATTTAGCGGAGGAGTTCCATTCTTGCAATTTTGTTGCCATCCCTAGAAAGGCAAATTTGTTCTCTATAGACTATATAATCCTGCCAAACTTGATGGTGAAGTAGGGGAGAAAGAAATTTGGAGACATTGGTTACCTTTAGCCTTTTGTAATTTCGATGATCATCAATGAAATTTAGCAAATGCTTTTCCCTAAAAAAATTAGTTAATTAAGATTATTTTGTGGTTAGTGAGCTAGAGTACGTAGGGTAAGATTTAACCTTTTAATGGTGCTTTATGGAATGAAATCTTTGAAGTCATATTTGAGAAATTATTCTTAGTTTATTAGTTAAAAAGAGAAAGTTCTTAAGCCAGCTGGTAACCAAAAAAGTTGAAAATGCCAAGGAGATGTGTCGTGCCCATAGTATCTATATGGCATCAAAATCAAAATGACACTTTGTGATTTCTCTAACCTTGGATATGTTAATAATTATGAATCAAATGATTATATATATATCTATAAAGTGAGGTTTAAGCCTTAAAAGTGATGGGGTTAATTGAAACTCAGAAAAACATAAATAACTTGGGTATAGTAACCAACTTTTAATTAAAAAAAACAAAGAAAATATTTTTGCTACACTCTTCTAAAGATTGCCTCAAAATGAATGTGATTGTCTATATAGGATCGAGATGTGGTGAATAGCTGCTAGGTAAAAAGAGAAAGCATATGAAAATGAAAACTTTTTTTTACTTTTAGAGATCCCGTTATGAATGAAATTGTACCATACTTTGAAAAGCATTTTCCCAACAAAGACAAGATTAAAAACAATGGGGATTGCAGAATTTGCACCAAATTCCATGTTTTTTTTGAACAAACAAGAATTTTATTCCTCTCCTCTAAAGAATAATACCACACCAAAAAAACAAAAGAAAAGAAAGGGATTATTGTTGTTGGCATCTACAAAAGACAACATAAGCATGGAGACAAAGTTTCCACACACCTTAACTCCTTTTGCAGACTTTAAGAAAAGGGGAGCTATAGCAAATGGGTCTTTCCATAAGGGTCACTGTCCCCATTTCCTTTCCCCTTCTTTCCCTTCTTTTTTTTAACTGTTATGAGTGAATTGATCTTGGCTTCATGCATTGCATGAAAGTAAGGGAAATCTGGGATCCTAAAGTCTCTTAACCATCAATAGATAGATATATACTATATATTCCATGCAATCCATCCCAAGCTATCACTTATTTGTATTCATTACTTCACTTTTTTTTTTTGCTTCTCTCCTTTTGGGGTGATAGAGATATGGGTATGTTTGCTTTTATGGTTTTTATCATTTAAAAGTGATGAGTGAGGGATCCAAGGAGAGAGATCATATATAGTACTTCATGTGCTGCTGTTTTTCCTTTGTTTTGTTTATATATAGTTTAGTGTGAAGTTGGGTTTGAAAGTGAGTATTCTTATTATTGGGTTTGTTTTTCTTGTTTCCTTTACTACTATACAACTTTTGATCTTTTTGGTCAAAAAGAGAATTTAGGGAGAAAGAGCATAATATAACATGCCAATAAATCTATAAGAAGTCCCCCAAGAGTGTGAGTGATGATTAGATTTTGGAAATTGGCTGAAAAATGGATGGATGATGCTACTTTTGATGATTGTTGGGTCGTTTTCCTAAAGCATTTTTGAGATTGTAAGAAGAGAGGATCTTGAAGAACTATATACACCTTTGTGTTATGCTTGCTTAATTAATTATTGTGGGATCTTTTTGGGTGGCTATTATACGAAGATATGAACCATCCAAGTAAAATATATCAACAATGCTCAAAGACCCTAATACATATTCTTTGTAGCATGAAAGTTTCAAATGGAAGCAATATCATGACCAATCTATTAATAGAATGTTGAACTCTTAATTTTGAGGTTTGGTACATAAAAGATATGGAAAGAGACCAAACTCTTAATTTTGAGGTTTGATACATAAAAGATATGGAAAGGGACCTAGAGAAATAAGGAAACTCGAACTTATTAATTAGACCTCGCTCGAATGAATTGTAGCCTCTAACCATTTAAGCAAGTTAGAGGAGGAATTCAACCTCGTAGTAATAACCTTTTTACACAAATAAACAAATTACAAACTAAACTCACATTCCGTGAGACTTCAACCCAGAACCTTACAATCCAAGTACGGTACACCTGCCAATTGAGCTAACAACTCGGGTGTTGTAGTAATAACCTTTAATAACCTTTAAAAGACCAAAAGAAGTTTAAATACATAAATATAAATATAGTCACTAAAGTTCTTATTATAGCCTAACCTTTTTTTTTTGGCACAATATTATAGCCTAACCTTAGGCAGTCCATTTGCATTTTGGGCTTAGTTGTTTATATTGAGATCCAAAAAAGCCCCATTCCTCATGGATCAATTATCAATAGCATGATCATTGGACTTGTACTATACTACTATACTAAAAACAGAAAAGTTTAAACATCTAATCTACATCTACTGATAATGCCTTCCAACCAAGAAATTCTTTCCATCTTTTCCCCTTCATATAGAAGACTTTGGGAGTAGGAGAAATTCCAACCTCAAGTTATATACCTTAAGAATCATTGATTCAATATAAAAATTTATAGAGTTAAAGATGGGTAGGTCACACTTAATTGATTTTACCTTAGAGAACTTATTTGTGTGGTTCATATAATCTTAAATAAAAATGTGAGGTGGATTAAAATTTGAAAATGAATATAGTCTCTTAGTAATTAACAAAATCCCAATAAAACCAGGAACCACATTAATATAGAGGCCCAGATTAACCTCAAAAAAGGGCCCTAACTGTAAAAGCAATGGAAACAAGGACAAAAACACTCACGGGTTTAAGCCCATTTCATGTGGCCATTTCACCTACTTGACTAAGACCCTTTACTTTCTTGGTTGTGGATCATTCTTTATCTAAAGCTCCCATTTTTGAATTTAAATTACTTTAAATCTATAATAATTGTCCTTAACCTAATGATGGGTTTTTTTTATTTTTTGGCTAATGCTTTATAGTTTATATTGAATGATGGAAGTTACTGTCATTCACAGAATGAGAAATTATTGCTGAATTTAGAAGCACAATGATGTTTTTTAATCTATTGTGAATTTGTCATCTTTGTGCTTAAAAACAATTAAGTCAAATGTATTTGTCCACTATCAGATAATCAAGGCCAACAGATATTGTAAGTATTTCCTATATGGAATATTAATTTATTGAGTTTGATAATAACAAGATAATATAATCAATTGTCATTTTTTATACAACCCCTATCTAAAATAGTCATATTAGAGTCCGATTACTCGATCAAATGCTATTTAAAATGGGTAAGGTAAAGTAAAAGAAAATGGAATGAAAGGTAGAGAATGGGAATTGGGAAGTAAGTAAATAAACGAAAGGAAATGAGACATTCTCTTGTTTAAATAGTTACTTAAAAGTTCATGAAGGAAAGGAAAGAGAGGGAATAGCTATTATAACTGGATTGTTAAATACCGTCTCCTTTTATTAGCCATCGCTTCCTTTGCACTATTTTGCCATTGACTTTATTTTCCTTCAAACTTCAATTTTTCAATTCTCTCAAATTCTCTCAACCTTCAAACTTTCAAATCCATAACTATTGTGACTTAATTAATTATGGGATGGATACGTGAAAAAAAAATTCGAAAAACTTTGTAATAAAAAGCTAAGAAAACTTGAGAATTTTAGAAAGTATATATATATAAAAGAAAAATATGATCCAAACGGATTAATTGCACGAATGGGGACAAGCAAGATTATTAAAGGATAAAAAAGAAATTAAAGGAAAATTAAAAATCAAAGATGAAAAAAAAAAAAAGAGAGAGCTAAAAAAAGCCTGGTCGCGCAACGATCGTGACCTGGTCATGGTCCGGTCGCGACCTGACCATGGCCCAGACGCGACCCGCACGCGACCGGACCATAGTTAGGTTGCGATCCGGTCGCGACCCGTCTATTTTGGCTTTTTAAAAAAAATTCTAAAATTAATAATTATTTATTATTATTACTTGAATTATTAGTTATTTTGGCCATGGATCATGAGTCTTGATGTTGTTTTACTTGAATGATTGAGCTTTAAAAGTTTGAAGGTTGAGAGAATTGAAAAGTTTGAAGTTTGAAGGAAAATAAAGCAAAGGGCAAAATAGTCCAAGAAGGGAGTGGTAACTAGTAAAAGGGAGCGATATTTAGTAATACTCATATATAATTATATATATAACAGTTTTTTAATTTTTTTAAATTGTAAAGATAGGAGGAAAATGGAGAATACTCTTTTTTTTTATTTCCTTCCATTTAATTTTAAAAAAAAATATTCAAGATAAAAGTTCTCACTTCCTTTTCTCTCCCTCGTCTACCCTTAATCAAATATAGTGTAATTATTCATGATGATTGTAAATTATTCATGTATTTATTTAACCGATTCGAAGTCATTCCATTCAATCCAGCAAATGTTGATATATTATATGATTATAAAGTTTATTTAAGTTTATAACAAGTTTAATTTATGAGTATTTTATACGTGGTCCTTAACTACTTTCATAAGAGATGCTTCATTAACATCATATAGCAAAACAGAAAATATAGGTAAAATTCTAATCCGCCTATTAAGTATTAACCATTGGAGGAAGAGAAAATCTAATCCGCCTAAACTTTTTGAAATTTTTATACTCAGCGGAAAATAGAAAAGAAAGGTCCACGTCACTCCCTCGTCCACTTCCACGTCATCACACTTTCTTTTCCTCTCTACTATCTTAACATTTTCCGAGAAAAACCTTCATTATTTTCCTACTATGAAAACAACACGAAAATCGATCCTTTGTTTTTTTTTTCTATCAGTTTCTTTCCTCGCAAATCCTCAGTTGACTATTCATACTTTTAAGTGTGAGAAAAGAAAAACGAAGAAGTAGAAAGGAAAAGTCGCCATGAATGCTTCAACCAAGCTTGGAATAGCCCTCATCGTTATCTTCGCGACATGCCTTTTAGCTATTCTCATTCAGATCGTTTACGTCATCTGGCGAAAAAGAAGGTTCCGTCGACGCAGCGCCGTCAGCGGCGGCACCCGTTCCGTCGACTCCGACATCTCCAATTCCCCTTTTTACGCCGTTCCCTCTAAGGAACTTCTCTACTTCTTCTGCTGGAAAAACCAACCAGCTCGAGTCGAGCCTTCCTCTGGGTCTGGGGTGGTGTCTCCGTTGCCGACGGAGCCCACTACGGCTGAAGATTCGGAGGCCGCCGCCGCGGAGGCAGATGATGACGAGTTAGCCAAGTGGCAGGCGCTGTACGGACCATCTAGGGTTCTGTACACGATAAAAGAGGAGGAGAAAGAAGGAGCTGACAGCGCCGACAACTCTGCTGATCAGAAAGAAGCAAAAAGGGAAAACCGGGTTTCATTGAGGGACTGCTTCTCCGGTCCGGTCGAAATGACCGATGACGTGGACACGGTCTCGATTACATTAGGTGTGGAGGAAGCGACCCCGTTTTCAACGCCGTGCGCATCGCCCCCTTACTTCACTCCTTCACCTTCTCCAAGTCGAGAAGTCGTTGATAGTAGTATTTTGATATTGTCACCGGAAAATGATGACATAAGGTCGCCGGAGAGTGACGTTTTGACAGAGAGGAAAGTGGAGTTTGTAAGTTTAAGGATCGAAGGCTAGGTAGGGGTAAAAATTTTAATTTTACCAATTACAACTACTTTATTAAATGTAAGAAAATTTTACATTGTCCATAGTGTTTTGCATGTAATTAATCCTAGTAGCAAGCACTAAGTTGCTGAGTTAATTATAATTAAGTAATTTAATTCTGGTTTATGCCTTCTTCTTTTTTCTTTTTCTTTTTTTGTTATTGTTGTTTATAAAAATAGTATTTTCTGGCAAAAAAATTTAAAAATGTAAATGTAGGTGGATGGGGGAAGTAAATAAGGGGAGGTTGGGAACAATTAAAAGAATGGTACGAGATTTGATGGGGGTATAATAAAGGAAGAGGTAATGGGTGCAGTGGCTCTGCAAAGGGGCAGCGGGCAGGGCTGCAGGGGAGGGCCGAGGGCGGAGGGGGCAGGTAGGGTAGCCGTTGGCCTAGGTTTTGGGACTTCGGATTCGGACGGAGACATGCATGGGAATTAATATTACTATTCTCTAATTTACCAAAGTACTAGTAGTATTGTTTTTTTTTTTAAATTATTATCATAGTTACTTCCTTAATTATGAGAAATTGGGAATGGGAAATGATTCAAATTAAGTAGGTAAAAAGCTCTTTTTAGGCACTCAAGCATATAGCATGAAGGTGCTGGCAATTGATTTGTCAAGGAAAGAAGAAAATAAATTATTAGTAGTAGGCACTAATTAAAACTTGATTACTATACTATTGTTATAATGATATACAAGTAGATCGCCCCGCGCTGGTGTGTCGGGCGTTCAGCAATATATTTCTTTGAATAATTTTCTATTCGAATTAAATTTTTTGATACGTAGGAAATTTTCAAAGTATTATGATTTTAAATGTGTTGCATCTTTAAAAGGTTATACTATTAACATTGAGCATATGCCCTAAAGTTAGCAATAAATAGTAAATATTAGTCTGTACATGGACAGGTGCAATAGCTTCAATTTTGTTTCCTCCTCTAAAGTGTGTAGCACTTAAATAAAAACTAAGTTTACTTTTTTCTTCATATGGACATGAAAGACATAAAGAGAGGTCACAATTCTAAATAATTAAGAGGGATAGGATTTATTGTACTCCTTCTGTCCCTAAATATAAGTCCTTTTTAACTATATTATCAAGTTTAAGAAAATTAGTTAGAGTTCAAAATTTTATGTAATTTTACCTTTTAATTCTATTTTTGCCCATATTCTCTTTCCCCCACTTACTCTCTCTCCTATTCACTCTCTTAACTAATACTACCACTTGCAAGATTAGTTTTGGAAATAACTAATAAATATGCATTGGTTTTGTTAAAGGGACTTATAAATTGGGACAAAAAAAACCTTCTAGAAGGGGATTTATAATTAGGGACAGAGGGAGTAACATTTATGTGAAAGGAAAGGATAATTACAAAAAATGGCTCAAGGGCAAAAACTGACTAGAAACTAATCTAGGGTCTTCTTAGTAATTTGGTGAGTGAGAAAATACAAAAAAGAACAAAAAAAGTTCAAATGGAACCTCCTCATCAATCCTCAAAAGGGGCCTTTGGTAAATTCCCTAGGTCTTTCAAATACTATTTAGTATATATATATATAATAAATTAGAAGTAATTAACTAGAATAACATAGATTGAATAATATTCTGATCAATCGCCAAAAAAGAAAACTCTTTTTAACTATGATCGCTGGATCTGTTGTATTTGTTTGAGTTAAACTAGTAGCTAGTAATGAACGTTAATTGCAAAATTTCAAATGGTTTACATTAAAGGATCGATCCTAATTAACCTTAGGCATGCATTAGAATTTACAATGGTATATTTAAAATTTCCATTTGTCAACAGATTAAAAGAAAAAAATAAAAAAAGGGAAAAGTAGAAACTCGTGCATAGACTAATTAAGAAAGAACCAACTACCGAGTATGTCAGTCAGAGTTATGGGGATTGGGAAGAAATTAAAACTTTCTCAAACTGGAAATGAGCTATGAACCTATGATGAGAAATGCTTTAGCAATATCTTTTCTTTTAATAAATGAGAAAATCAGAAGAAAGTGAAACAAGAATTAATATTTTCTTTGTAGAAAAAAGAAAAGAATTAATATAATTTTCTTGTTTGAATAAAATACTCTGTGTTAGGTTTAGGTAACATCTGAAATGTCATTCAATTGATTTAATAAGTTTTTTTTCTTATATTTTTCTAGGCTGGCTACCAACTACCAGAATTTAGAAGTAAAAACCCATTTTTCAATATAGAAATTCCTTTGAGCTTGAAATGTATATACCAAGCACATTTGCACAAGCAATGTTAGGGTATCTCAGGTCTAAGACTAATCTCTACGGTAGGACTAATTTTTACAGTAACTAGGTAATGGAGTGTGAAGAGTTAAAGTTTTTTCAATAAATACATTTTTGGAGAACCAAATCTATAATCTTGGTTGAAATTTGAGGAACATTCCTTTATTATAGCAATGCGATAAAAAAAAACTTTTTTTAGTGCTTTTTTCACCTTACAATTTTATCAAATCAAAGCGATTTGTTCGAGTGAGATGTGATTTGTGCTATGTGACAAGTTAAAATTAATTTATTTTCACTGAAAGCTACTTTTGAGTTTAAACTGTTATTACTCACCTCACAAACAACTATTCTTTACCTCAACACAAACAAAAGCACCTACCAAAGAGGCCTTAGAATAAGATATTTTTTTTTGGTACAAACTTAGAATAAGATATTTGAGTTTCTACATGTACATAAAACGAAGAATTAGAATAAGATATTTGAGTTTGAGGTCCTTGACTAATGACTAATCATGGCAACTTGGCATGTGAGAGATGAAGAAGCAGGCCCAAGTTTAAACCAGGGAGGGGCCGGTTTCGTTAGAAGAGGGGCTATCAATCAGCCTCTCATTCGAAGCCCAACTTTGTAATGTCGATTCGATTGATGAGCAATTCTCAGCCAACTGTAACAACGGATAATTCAAGATTTCTCCACTTTGACTCGGGAAAAATCATTTTTCAAGTCTTGTAATTTGTCCTGGTGTGCTCTTTGCTCCCTTTGCCACGTTTAAGCTAAAGAACTAGTCCAATTTGCATGAAAATGACTGTTGGTTAAGTTACGAGATAATTATAAGCCTGTTTTGAAGAAAACTTGATCGCCTCACCCAATTGCGTAAACAAGAGGATGCCGTAATTAAGGAACTATATTGGCATAAACGAATGATAAACCGACAAAAATAAAAACATGAAAGCTGATTATTTCATCCCATTCATATTCAAGAAGCTGAAAATGATTCCTTTTTCATTAATTAATTAATTAAATAAACCTGTCAACATATAAACCGTCACTTGCCTTTAATTTGTTTATTTGTAGTAAAACATCACCTTCTACTATAAGATTTTTTGTCAATTTCCTTTGTTCGTTTTTCTTCATTCATTGTTTCAAATTTTCCTTGTTCTTTTGGTTTTTTCTGCTATCACTATGTGCTAATTAAATTGTAAAATAGTTTTTTTAGTATTTTCTGTAGGCTTTTTCAAAGGGCAAGATTAATATTAATACATAAAGGGCTTAATGATTAAAAAGGCCCCTAAACTTATACCGAATCGTCAAATAAGCCCCTGAACTTTTATTTCGGTCAAATAAGCCCTGTTCCCAAGGCTAAATGTTCAAATAAGGACTAAACGTTTTAAGATTTTCTCAAACAAGGATCACAATACACAATTCCAACAAATTAGAACATATACTTAGCAAATTTTTACAAATTAGGGAATCCTTTTAAATGAAAACCAATGCTTCCCATGCATACACGTTAAATTTGATAAAAAAAATGATATTATCATGTTAGTTAAAAATCAAACCCTATTAATCAAAATAAATTCATTAAAAGTAATATGATATAAAATTATCGTGTGCTTTTCAATTTATATATATCTCACACATTAATATTAACTTATATTGCATCCAATTTGTAAAAAAATATTGAGTATGTTTTCTAATTTGTTGAAATTGTGTATTTTGATCCTTATTTGAGAAAATCTTAAAACGTTTATTCGTTGTTTGAGCATTTAGCCTTGGCAACAGCCAACAGGGCTTATTTTGGCTTTTTTTAAGAGTTCAGGTACTTATTTGGCCGAAATAAAAGTTCAGGAACTTATTTGACGATTTGGTGTAACTTCAGGGGCATTTTTATTCATTAAGCCATACATAATGAGAAAGCTGTTGACTTTCCATATGTTAACATAATCAATTGAATTTTGTCAAATGCAAACAACTAATTCAAGGAAAGCCCTTAGTGTTTAATCACTTTGAATTACGTACGCCATGGACTTTTTAAAGTTGAAATTATCAACTTCCTACGTTTTCTTATTGAAAGAAAGTAACATCCGATCCAATTAAAGTCTAAAGAAAAACGTAGCAAAGATCAATTCAAACTCAATATGACCATGGAAATTTTCAGAAAGAAATAATAGTAAACTCCATTATTTATTCACATAAACGTAACAAAACGTAATAACCCAAGAAATAAACAATCAAACATAATAATCAACTGCAGTGTATATCTCTAGTAAACAAAAGAATGATGATAATGGTGTAAACTGCAAAATATGTCCCAAAAAAGAAAAATGGAACCAAAGACTCGATGAAAAAAAACATGAAACAGAGCTCAAAATCAGAAATCCCAATCACACTTGGTGGTTTCAGGGGCACCAGCCAAGGTTCCATTAACAGAGCTCAAAGGAACTTTCAAGTCACAAGAAACTCTGGGCTTGAACTTCCCAACCTTCACTTTCCCAAGCCTGAATCGAATCCTGAAGTAAAGCTTCACATCAATACTGAAAATCCCAGTGTTCTTTTCCTGATTAAACTCAGAAATCGCCTCATTTCCAAGCAGAACAATGTGCTGGCCTTGGAAAACAGGGTTCAAGTGACTGGTAGTCTTGTGACCCTGATAAAACGGGTCCAAAATTTGGGAAGCAAATCTTTCATCCTCGTAATAAGCCCTAGCCTCGATACGGTCGTAGTAAATTCCGATTTTCTTGTTAGGGTTTCGTATCGTGATGTTCAAGGCAAGATTGTAATGCAGAGTGTTGTTTGTGAGGTTGAATTCGGTGAGGGATACGTCGGTGGCGTGGAATTTGATCGGATTAATGGGGCGGAAGATGAGCCAGACGATGAGCACGGCGAGGCCGACGACGACGACGATGGTGGCTATGATTTGAAATAGGCATTTCAAAAGACAGCAGCCGCATCCGCAGCCGGAGCCACGGCCAGGGCGGTGGTAGTTGGTTGTTGGTGGAACTGATGGGCCGTAGTAGGCGCCATTCAAATGAGCTTGTTTCTCAGCCATGGAAGAAAATTGGAGAAGCCAATGGAAACAAGAAAAATCTGATTGCTTTGGGAAGAATTGAAAGAAGAAATAAATTTGGAAGAAATGATACAGGGAAACGAAGCTAATGAAATGTATATATAGAGGAAACTTAAGAGTGGGAATTGGGTACGTAAGAACACGTTAAAGATTTCAGTGAGGCCAAGGCCGCGTGGGATTTTCAAATTGACGCGGTTGCTTTGAGCCGGAGGGAATTGATTTATTTGTCAAATGGAGGCTAAGGCAAATGTTGCCGTCGTTTTCAATTGTTTTCCATTGCGTTTTGGGTGAGAAATAGTGATTTAGGTTCTAACTTGGAAACTTCCTAGTTCATTTTCTTGACTTAGACTTTTAAATACTACTATTAGCCTTGTTGGATTATTAAAGATTTGTTGTGAATGACGAGTATGATTAATAAATGAGCCTAGTTTTCATATATAGCCCAAATAGTTTGAATGAGTCTTTGTTTTATAATTGGCACACTTTAAAATGGGAGAAGGTAGTGAGGGTTCAGTATTTCCATATTGATGTGAGCTCTGTCTTAGGATAAGTATTATTTTTGGGCTAATATACAAACCAGGGTGTATTTGTTGTGACGAAAATTTCAATATAATATTTTTAGTTGGTAATATGATATGGTTACCAAATACAGCACTAATAAGACTTTTCATCAAACTTATAAAGATAGAAATAGAAATGGTAGTTTTGATTATAATTCCACGACTCATCATATTTATCATGATTCATAAAGATTTGGGACAACAAATATGCAGATTTCTTAACTAATTTAGGCCAAATTTGTAACATGGTGATCATGAGACTTGTTGAATCTCCTTTGGCGCTTATCCCTTCGTTGGAGAATGATGTTTTGAGTACTTCTTTGTATGAGGACTTAAGGTTTCTAACCATGTCTTATGTATCGAAAATAATTTTGTCAGGGCCGATTACTCTAATCCCTAAATTAAGACACAGATGTACAGTCTCTCGCGAGCTTACCATCTTAACACAGATAAAGCTATCAACAAACTCGAACCTAAAGAAGAGAATGCACTTGGCTTAACCAATTGATCCTATATTTTATTTGCTATAATATTGCTAATTTTATTTATTTCTCACTCATGAAATGAAGTTGGTTAATTCATATTTCATACTATACCAGAAGAAAGCAAGTTTAGAGAGAGTCTAAACTCTAAAGGCCAGTATTGCCAAAAAAAAAAAAGAAAAAGAAACTCTAAAGGCCAGAATGCCAAGCCCAAGCCTATGTAATAGAGGGAATTGGAGCTAAATATTATGGGCCAAGATTTTCCGGCCCTTTATAGTATTTTTGGTTTACTAGGTGAGTAGGAAGATGGAACTTTCTTTGTGTGCAATTTGGGCCTATATGAATTTCGATTTAGAGTAAGGGCCATTTAAGACCCAACTTGGAAAGAGGTTTGGCCTACAAGAGCAATTCAAATGGCAAAAACTTCCTAGTTTTTACTCTGTTTCTGTTGCTGTTTTCCTTTTTTCCCTTCGTAAGTCGTAACAAACATGGGAAAGTAGAAGACTCAATTATTGTAATTTCCTAAAGTTTAATTGCCACACTCAATGAAAATGTATACATTACAGTCTCATATAAGAAAAGTACTTTCTGAATGAGAGAAAGTTTATAAGTATAGCAGCACTTTTGTTCACCACCATGGAAATCGTTTTTAAAGCCTTTGACCAAAATTTTTCCAGGATAATATACATATTGACCAAAATTTGGCAAAAAGTGCCAAAGCCACCCACTTAAAATTTATTTTTTATAAGCCAAATCTTTACGTCTCCTTTGAGATCTTAATCCCACGCAACTTAATCTTTTTGTTTATTTTATTTTTCTCTAGGATGTACAACGTCGTGCTACTGCCTCCAACATATCAAGCACGTAGAATCGTGGGTTATACCTGCATTATGGAGAATACTTCCTGTCAGTATTTCTTACATTTTTGTTTTATTCTATCCTAAGTAGATTAATTAACCAATCATTGCAGCTTATAAAATACTACAATACAATTAGTAGTATGTATGAAACAGAGACACATATATTATGCCATCGAACATTTGGCCTAATGGTAGAGTGCTGGATTTTTAGTCCCGATTTTTCGATCCCTAATAGTCTCAAGTACCAAAAATATTTTTGACCTATTTATATTAATTTTTTTTTTCAAAAGAGAAAAGAAGGGTTGCTTTTGTGCAATTTTCTTAAATAATACTAAATAAAATATATTGTGTTATTTTATTAAGAAATTAGGTTTAATTAGTTTTTTTTCTCTTAAGTATTTGGAACAGAGTACAAAACAGAGGAGTACCTGTACATCAAACTAATTTCAACTTATGTAGTAATTTTATGCTGGAGTTTTGGTCAATTTTTTTTTTCAGCTAAGATATATATAGCAGTAATCCTAGCCGCCTTAATTAGGAGCCGGTTGTTAGGTTTGGCCCCCAAATGAATCCAAAAATTCTGCCAACTCTACCTAAGATGGCAATTGCATGAAACTGCATGTGATTCATCAACCATTATTAAATTAGGCCACAGCAAATTCATCTCTATTTCTACTATACTACATTGCATAATAATATAATAATTTAATTAAGGCCATCATGCATTAAACAATTATATGGAACCCGCTATTATCTCTTCAAACACATGGCTTACGACTCATAGTCTCATAGAAATGTCCATCTCCTTCTCCTTCTCCTTCTCTCTTATTTAACAAATTAAGCTAATCCAATTCAATCTCATAAAAATTTTTCTGGCTCCGCCACTGATTTTGACAAAGGGCTCCTAAATAACACGTTCAGTGTGTAAAAGCATCTTTTTATGTTGTGTACCATGGACATGCTACTAAATGCCATATTTTAATTGTGACGACTGTCTAACAATCTAAAAGTAATTCACTAATGATTTTAGGTGTTGTGAGTTTAAATTACTTTTATTAATCTAACAATTACTATTGATTCTTCATTAAATCAAAGTCAAAAGTAATTAGTTACTAAATGGATCCTAAGTGTTAATTAGAAACAAAATGGGTCGAAAAATGTTGTCAGAAAATAAAAAATTGCAATGAGATCTTTTGCAATGAGTTGTCAACATGCTTACATGCATATATATAAACAAACAATATTACAATAAACATGAGTTGGGTGGGGGAATAGGGATGAAAATTTGTGATTAAATATAAAGAAGGGGAAGATAAGGACTGATTTGGAGAATAGACAATTACAATTACAAAAGTCCCTTTCTAACACCCCATTATTATTTATTTAGGTAGAGAGCCGGTGTTAGAGTGAAAAGGACCACCACCACCACTACCACCAACACTCCGAAATTTCCATGTGCTGCTTGAACCCATCCTTAAACATATACACCCAACACTAATTCTTCTCACTATTTCTCTACTTCTACCATTTTCCTCCTTCATTCTACAATATTAAGTTATAAACCCTATTGAGAGTTAATCAATTCACTATTTCGTTATTGTGGTGTGGTGGAACTTGTCTAATTATTAAATTAACCTTCTTCCTATTAAGATTAGTTGAAAGATTAAACATTAAATTACATTGTCCTATTTGTGAAGACTGAAGATCAGACACCACAAGCATTTTATGTGGGCCAATTACATAGAAAGTTAGAAACACAGTTTCGTCTCATTCAATGACTATTTTTGTTCCCTTTTCTTCGTGTTCGTTGGGTGAAGCCCATACCCTTTTTTCTTTTCTCTTTTTCCTAAAAGAGGATTAAATTGCAGATAGGCACCTCAATTGAAAAAAAAAATTCACAGTTTCTATGTTGTAGCCATTAGGCCCTTAAGTTAATCGATTTTATAACATTTAACTCTTAATCGAAGATTTGATACTAAATTAGGGAGTTTTGCTATACAGCCCTAAAATTTGATAGTCCCCCATGACGTGTTGTTCTTACACGATTGGTCCAGCAGACTGGTCTCATCCCAATTTGAGTGGAATTTTGATAGGTAACATGGGATGACTAGCCATGACAAGTCAAGAGGGACAAAATTCGGGTCAATTTTTTGAGCTGTGTGGAATTTCCCTTAAATTAGGGTATGAGGAAAACGTTTAAACTCGAATTGAACAATTAGTCAAAAATTAATCGTAAAAAGAAAATTACTAGTCCTAGGAGGGAGAGAATGAATTTTTTTTGTTTTGATAACAGGAGAGAATGAATTAATAATATACATTGAATTCAGATAATATGACATGCAACAAATAGGACGGCTTCGGCCTTCAAGCCTTGAACCCATCCTTTTCTTGCTTTGCTTCTTATCTATTTTTTTTTTTTTTGTCAACCATCACTTGAATTTAGGCCACCCGTTTTATTAACGGCCCACAACCTTAATTCATGACTACATTTCTAGCTACACTTTGATTTAGATGGTCAAGTTAATTAAAAAAATGAACTTTAATTAAAACATATACTCTATAATAAATTGGGTGGTACCAAAAAAAATAATAAATTGGGTGAATGAAATAATTTCAATAAACAAACTTTCAATGAAAATTAAACAAAAAGAACCGACACCCTTAATCCCTAATTAAGGATGAAAATCTTCCTTTTTAAAAAATAAAATTTAAAGATCCAAGAATTGAAAAAGAAAGAAAAAGAAATGAAATGAAATGAAGGGTAAACAACAAGTAAAGTAAGCAAAAAATAACAAGCCATTTCTTAATGAAGCTGACAGCACAACCTCCACTAATTGCTCACTCATGGCTCATGCAATTTAATTTATGATTTAATTTTATATATCGAAAAATAATTCTTATTCTTATTAATCACACAATTGTCTTTAAAAATTTCTACAACTTGTTCACATATATATTTTTTATAATTAATAATTGTAAATTTTGCTATCTGACTCTGACTCTCATATTCATTTTTTTTTCTTCCTCCATTTATTCTATAGCAAAATGTACAATTTCCTCCCCTTTAAAAAAAAAATTAAAACACTAACGGCGTTAAATATAAAACAGGGAGAGAGAGCTAAGATAAGAGATAAACAAACGATATACTTAACGGCGTTAGTTTCCTCTTCATCTTCTTCTTTCCGTAGTCTTCATCTTCTTCTTCTTCTTCAGACACTAACGCTGCATCTTGTGACGAACTGATACTTGACGGCGTTTGCTCCGACGAGAACGCCGGTACTTCTACTTCCGAAGGTAATATACGCTGGACATCTAATGTATATATGATATTTCCCGGAGATGAAAGTCCCCACTTTCCACCTCACCCGTCCGTCGATTTTGATGACCAAGAAAACGGACCCAGCATTTTGTTCGGCATTCAAAGAACCTGAGAATTCAGGAGCGATGGGGACCATGTTCCCAAATATGAAAGGAGACCAAACATTGACTTCCCCGTGACCCTGGTAAGTCGGAGGGATCGCCGTCCGGAGCGTGATTTGCTGGCTCCGGTAGCTGGCGTAGACGTCGAGCCGGTCGTAGTAAATCCCAATCTTGTCGTTAGGGTTTCGTGACGATATGGTGACTTGGAAATTGGAAGTGAGGAAATTTGGAACGGAGGAGTTGAAGGCGTAGACGGTGGTGTCCTGGAGGATGAAGCGAGGCTTTGAAGGACGGAGGATTGCCCAAATAAGAAGGATTGTGATGAGAGTAATCAAGAGGAAGACTAGAAGGCAAGCGATGATCCGCCGGAAGAGTTTACGACGGCCTTTGCCATGGTTGCCGCAATCCTTTGCCGACATGGTAGATTAAAAAAGTAGCTAGTGTATAGGTGAAATTAATGGAAAATGAAATGGGGAATCGGATTGGATTGGTTTTTTTAATGTGTGAAGAAAATGGGTTTGAGAGAAAAGGAAAGAGGAAGAAGAGAAAAAGAGAGTGAGGGACCTCTCTACTTTTGTTTTGGTGTGATGTAAATGAAAATGAAGGCCTTGGGTTGGGTGTCTATGTGTTTATATATAGAGATTAGACAAATGGGTTTCAATTTTTTGGTGTAGTGGAAGTGAAAATGATTGTATTTATGTTATTAGCATTAGCACTAGTGTAGTGGTACTTAAGGTAGTGTTATTTAGAAATCATGCGTCTTTGTAATAATAATTGTATATAAATCATGCTTCCTCTGATGATATTGGGCTTCGACTAATTATGATTTCATAATTTCAGATATAGAATTATGAACTTACCTCTTATAATTATATTGAGTTTCATTGATTTACGGTCATGTATATTACATACTCGATAAGAATATGTTCTTTTAATGTCTATTATTTTCAATTAAAAGATTTGATATTAGAAGACATTTGATGTCTAACACCTGATATAAAAACAAAAAGACATTTGGTAATTGATAAAATTTCAAATCCTAACAATGTCTTGTATTTAAAAGAAATATTAAGGTACATGTTCAAACAATGAAGGAAAATGATAAATCTTTTTAGAATAATTATATTGAAATTTTATCATGGAAATTAATTGATGTTCATGATTATATATTCAATATACATGCACTAAAGTTGGTTTTGTATGTTATTTGAATGCGGGAAAAGGATAAATGTTAGAAAGACTCGTCGGATGGTGATATAAAAGGTTGTATATGTGCAAAATCATGTTATTTTGAGTTTAACAAGATTGCTAAACTAATAAGCAAGAGGCCAATTATATTTACCTACTTTTTTGGTATGATAGCGAAATGATTTAATCAAGTTTCATACTTTCATTACATGGACAAATACTTGAATACAAATGACATTATTGAAAACTACAACTTCAAAAGACACAACCCATGAAATTATTGGTCTACCGTCTACATACTTTGCACTACTATATATATCTCTTTGATAGTATTTCATATTTTCATTCAAATATTTCATTAATTTGCCATAAACAAAACAAGGGTATTTTCTCATGTTTATACAAAATTATGATAACCCTTTTGTTTTTATCTTTTATCAAGTAGTATAAGATTTGGGTTTTATATCTTGTTGAAAATTAGGAAAAAGTTGTGGCAATAATTTAGTAGCAAATTCCACAAATACTTGATAATCTCTTAATTGTGCTGAATGCCAAGTCAAGAAAAGGAAGCTCAACTTTTTGTTAATCAAACTTAGAAAGCCAAAAAGGTAAAGCAAAAAAAAATTAACAAAACAAATGATAAAGTAAAGTTTAAGTGATCACTTGGGGATTTCATATGATAAAAAAAGATTAATGACTTTATGCATTATTGAGCTAACAAAATAATCTCCTAAATGAAACAAGTTTTTTTTTTTTTTTGGGCATTACCTAAATGAAACGAGTTTATAGTAGTGAAAAAAATTAAATAATAGCAAGTGTGTGTTAATGACCGTTGGATTTGTGATTAAAAATATTTGATTTGGATTGAGGATGATCAAGAGCGACACGTTTTCCATAGGATTCCTGACCCCACTTATCATGACAGAGAAGCTTCCAGCTCCGCCTACCGACTTTTTCTGGGGTTCCAGAATATCCTCTCCCTCTACCACGAAAGTCCCAAACAATGCCTAAAAGTTATGATTGGAGGAAAGGAATCAATTATATCAGATGAATCAAAGCTCCATTGCCACCTCATGTACAAAAGGGAAAAAATGTTTATTTAAAATAAAATGTTTAATTTTTTGTGACTAAAATGTTCCATAATTTGATTCCTCAAAATAGTAGTATTACTTTTTATTATTATTATTATTATTATTATTATTTACTTTAATAATTATAAGTTCTTGTACAAATAAAATTTGGGACTTCAGATTTTTATTCTTTTGTGCATGTGTATAGGACATACAAGGGTCTACCAAAAGAAAGAAAGGAAAATTTCTAACTTTGGGTTTAAAATTTCTCACACTTTTTGTCTTTCTTTCTCTTTCTATGAATGAATATTATTAAGGTTTAAAAAGTACATTAACTTTATTAAAAATCTTAGTATTTTTCTTTCATTATATGATCTTTTGAGTTTTGGGGAATTCTTTTTTTCCTTTTGTTATCTGTTAGGAGATTGCTAATAAAAAATGTATTATTATTGCATATAACAAATTGATATACTTAACTTTTCTCCTTTCTATTAACAAAATTAAAACAATTTGTTCTTTTTTAACCCTTTTCATAGCTAGACAATATGTTTTGAAAAAGTCAAATTTGAAGCTTACTTACATATACTACTTGATTATGATCAAAATAAATTAGAAAGGCCCAACCTTGAAAGATATCAATTAACTAGTTTAGGGGTTATATCAAGTTTGTATTAATTTTAGATTAAGTAGCAATTAGATATATAGTGAAAAGTACATTAATTATTATACATTAGCTTGGCAAAGAGTCAATTGTATAATGCATATATTTTACACTATGTGCAAGGCGGTAGTTGTTTTTGTGTTTATGGTTAAATAATTCACGAATTAATATTATAATTAAGTCGAGATGATTAGAGATTGGATCAATTTAGATAGTCCTTTTCCTCTATCCCGTTTGTGCAATACTAGGAATTAATAATGTAATTGAAGTAGTAATATTTTAGAATTGACTTTAAGCATGTTTGAAATTGGGAAATGGGAAGAAAAAACTTTGGTCTAAACACACAAAATCTGCCCATCCCTAATTGCACCTACACCAATTATTAACTTAAGTTCTACTCTTATGGAGCAGTAATATTTTTAAGCAATTAATTTGTTCCTTAATTTCTATAGATGTTAATTAGCTCTCTTTAACACTTAGGTTCTGTTTGTTAAATTAAAGACTGAAAATTTAAGCACGGAATTTTTATGGTTACTGAATTTAATACTGAATTTGTGGTGAAAAAACTGTTTGATAAGTTTCTTAATGTGAGATGTAAGAAAAAAAATTTTTGTTGATATTTTTGTATGAAAATATTTAAAAAATACATTGGTAACAATTAAAAGGGAAAGGATTATGGATAGAAGGAAAGAACATAACATTAATGTTTAAATATTTCCATAAATAATATTGTTGAATAGAAAAAGTAACCTTAGACCTACTTTTTATTTCCAATACTTTTTCATTGAAAACTTTAGATTAAGTGATTTTCTAGCATTGATTATCAAACGCATTGAAAAAATTAAAGCATTGAAATTTTTCATTTTCAATGGTTTGAAAATTTTCAATGGTTTATCAAACAGCCCCTTAGTAATTAAGCTAGGGTTTGAATAAAAGTGTACAAAAGTTTTGCTTCAAAATGAAAAAAAGAAATGAGTTCATGGGGTGGTGATGACATGGTCACCAAATCTGAAAAATCTAAAGCAACTAACTTCGTTTTAATTATTTCAAAAATCAGACAAAAGCAAAAGAAACAACATAAAAAAGTTTCCCAAATCTTGAAAACCTTCATAATTTTTAGCAAGAAAGAGTTTTGTAATCTCTTTCTCAAGCTAAATTATTGTTTCTTTTTCTTGACATTTCACCAACCAAATACATATGCTAAATTTTATGTAATCAATAAATGCCATTATAGTACTTCACTAAATTAATTGAAAAGTGAACAAGGTCATCGGTCATCTCCAATTTTAGGGTATAGTCGGCCAGGTCAACAAAATTAATGTATATGGTTGGAATTTTCCACAATATTGAACCCAACCCTCCATGTGTGAAGAAGAAGGAAAAAAAATCTTTTTTTTTTTTTTTTTTTTATCTAAGTTCATTTTTATTAAACCCTTTTTGTCTCTCTTCTAATTCTAGCAAGTAGTCCCCCATGGAAAAATATTATTTGTCTTCATATATAGTAGTCAAAAATCATATGTGAAACCAACATAACCCACCAAAAACAAATGGAAATGGAAATAAAATTATTAAAAAGCATGGAAAATTAAAAGAATTCGTTGGAGCGAGAATTAACAAAAAGCATGGAAACTTTACTTTTTCTATTGGACTAAAAAATTGTTGGAAAAAATCAAAATGTACAGCAAAGCTCAACTAACACCAGAAAACTATAGGGAAAGTGTTTCTCATAGGCGGAATTTTCAATGCATGAAATGATGATATCTTAACTAACTTTCTCCATTAAACATTATTTTTTGATGACTTATATATAGTAGTAGTAGTATTAAATTTGTGATAATTAAAAATTCCAATAATTTTTGTTCACATTTGAAATATTGTAATGTGGCACAAATCTTTCAAAAATTTTTTTTTTATATCAAGGGTTGAAAGGTATGTTGAAATTGAAAGAGTGATAAAGCAACAGGAATTTCTAATTAGTTAGAAAAAATTGAGCACGCATTATGAAAATTTTTAATTGATTGAAGCTCTTTAAAGGAACCAAGTTGGTACATTTTGTTCTGCCTAAATCTAATATAAAATCATATTACTATAGATCATGACCTTATTCTTCTTATAATATTTTTTTGATCTTCTTTGTTCCAATTTAAATGATGAAAACATCAATTTAAACAAATACAGCATCTAGAGTACTTGTTCATTACTTGAACTAAAGGATTCAGAAAAAAAGGCATTATTTTCAGGTATGACAATTGACTTGAATTCATTATTATTTGTTCTTCTTAATATAAGTCTTTGTCAATAGTTAATTAACGATGAACTTGAAGTTTTGGTCTAATGGCTAAGACTTCAAAAGTTTACCCGAAAGGCAGCAGTTTGAATTCTTGCCCTCCCTCCTCTCCTCCCCTTTTAATTGTAATATTCCCAATGTAAAAAAAAAAAAGTTAATTAACAATTTCATAATTCATAGAAATTTGAAGATCTCAAGAAGTTTGGCTCCAACAGTGAGCTTTGTTTACCATATATGTGTACAATTGTGTTCCCAAGATTGATAAAATTACATTTACAATTTAATAACTTTGAGTATACTAGTATAGTGAAATATAGAAAATAGAATCAACTCTTGTAATCTTTTGGAAGGATTTTATAAAGTTTTCAATTCGGTCTTATGAACGCAAAAAAAAAAAGAAAAAAAAAGCTTTAGAGAATGTAAAAAAAAAGCTTTAGAGAATGTCCACAAATCTAAAATCGATTTGAATCAGAGTCGAGATTTAATATAATTACAGAATATACTAGGATTTGTTTAAAAGAAGAAATATAGAAAATAGAGTGGAAGAGAAGGCAAGGATATCCCCTAGTACAAGTTGTGGGTTCAAGGTGGGTTTGTCTAAAGAGCTATATATTCCTAATAGATCCCAAAAAGTCAGCTTTTTGGGCACTGAGTTTCAAGTTGATTTTATTCATTCCCATCCCTCACGTTGTTGTTTGTACAAAGTCCCTACCACAAATCTTCTTAGAACCTCTAAAAAAATGTCCTACATATATAAATCTAATCCTTGTATATTCTTTTTTATTCACATTTTTATCTCCTTATTTACCATTTTTAGAGCGTTTTGCCCACTTTCAATTAGGCACTATTGATGAAAAGAAAATTGCATTGCTTTTGCTTGCCCCCTTTGCCGGTTTGCCCCCCTCTCTCTAAAAATTCATGGCTTTGGCTCCTGAAAGAGACAAAACTATAAAGTAGGGAGAGATAGAATAAAGAGTGGGGGAAGGAACTCTTTGATTGATAAAAAAAGAATTTTCGTCGCAAAAAACTCCAAGTTAGAAAAGTGGGGGAAAAGAAGGAAAATGAAAGGAAAGGATTTTTCAAGAATCAAACCCATATGGGATCAATTATCATACTATAAAAAAGGACCCAAATTCTAAAGTTAAGTGATTAATCAATTTGTAAAAAAAAAATGCATGACTTTGGAGTATAAAAGAAGTGAGATCGATGAGATAGTGGTGAATTGAGGTCTAGAATTATTTGAGACTAGTCTCCATCAAATATGATTAAAATTAGAAAGACCAATTAAAGGGAAGAGGGATTGCTCTTTGAGCTGTGGAATTCATTTCATCATATGTATATGGATGGAGTGGAGATATGTAGCAATCTAAGTATGCCTATGATATAAAATTTTCAACCCATAATTTTGAAAATCAAAATGTTTAATTGCATAAAATCGATCGTTATGAATAGTTTTTTTTTTTTTTTTTTTTAAAAAAATTTATGTTGAAAACAAAATTTTGAGATTTTTCAGTAGTAAGCAATAGTAGTAGTCTTTTTCTTTGGAAAATATATGTGGTCCACTTAATAAAGGCCACACATTTCAATTCAAGCGCCTATAGTTTGATTAATTATGATTCCATTGTAAATTCAACTGTTTAAGATGTAATTAAGTGACATCATTCTTTCAGAATCACCATTAGGAAATAATACTTAATATTTACTACATTATATGCAAAGATGATATATGATGTGAATGCTATGTTTATAGGAAGTATTTGCAACAATTTAATAAGTATATATATGCTTGCTACAAAATGTAATTAAATTACAGTATATATACAACCTATTGCGAACTTTCCCTCTTGTTTGAAGTCTAATGCAGTTTAATTCCAAATTAGTCGGACCCTAATTTAGTTTTAAGATACAAGAAAACTTAATTAAAAGTTACAACTCGGTAAAAAATGTTTCTATCACTAAAGTAATTTTTCTTGTAGCCCTAATCATCTTCACTAGGATTCTCCAATCATGAATGAACAATGATGATAAATAAGCTTCCAAACGCGAATTTCTATGTGGATGCATTTGGGACAGTCGGCTTCTTTTGCAGGTGCAAGTACAAAAATAAATACTTATGATTTTTTCCTTCTTTAGTGTAATTTATTTATTGCTCCCATGGACATGGACCATGTGGTAGATAATTAATTAGTCAAAGGTCAAGCCAATCCACCCCAATTGCAAAATTCACATGCTGATTGTTGCAGGAACCTTCCCATTTCTTCACACGAAGCTCAGTAACTCTAATGATTAATCTTTGCCCTGTTCAGACTTCAAATTACTCCATTCCATTAACAGAGTTGTTCAACATTTGCATTCAAAGACAGAGTTTGGCAATTTTGTTATAAGAATGTGTAAATTTTTTGACTAGGAAAGGGTTCCAATAATGGAATTAAGCATTGGGAAAGATTCATTTCCAAAGCACATAAAGCTGGGAAATGGCCTGCTGATATAGAAAGAATTGTAACCACTCAAATAGAAGTAGACAACTGCATAGAAACAGACCAAAACTGAAAAAAAATTAGAAAACTTGAGTTATATATATTCTGTTTTTGTTTATTAAATAAATTTGGAATTTGGGTTCAATGATTTAAACCCAAATCATTAAATTTAGGACACCTAATCACTTTTTTCATTCCTCTTGCTGCCATTAATCAGTGTCTGGTAAGGCCTTAGCAAGGTTCAAACCAGAGTCTTGCCGTGGTCCCTCTTATCACAATCAAGGAATCTTATCATTTTCTTATGTATTCACGTTATTCATATAAATATAGTGCTTAATTAGGGATATATTCATATATTCATAAAATAGGTTGCAATAAAAGTTAAAAGACCAGACCCAGACCAATTAGCCTTTGTCACCTTCCTTCCCCCCACTTGCATCACTATGACAAAAATTAGTGGATCAAACTCTTTGTCTACTTTAAACCTTATCTCCTAAAATGCTCTGTTTTCTTTTGGTAAATTTCTGCAATTTATGGGTTCTAGTTTTTTTCAATGTAAATGGGAAACTTAGAAGCAAGTAAAAAAAAAAAAAACCCAGTTTAAGAGAATCTGACATTGTTTCCAAATTGAGTTTTGAGGACCCAAAATTGGACTAGGCAGCTGGAATGTGGAAGCCTTTGGAAGAATTCCTTGTATGGAACAGTGTATATATATGAAGAAAATGACAATGGGGGTGGAATTCAACAAACTTGTGAAGCTAACAGTGAAAATGATGGAAGTGAACTTAAAGTTGTCATCAATGTGGGAAAAAAATGAGTGAAAATTCATGAAATTAAGTATATGATTAATTACTATGTAATATATATGGTCACTCTACATCATCAATCACATTAAATAATCATAGACTTTATAAAAAAAGAAGGAGAGCAGAAGTGGCTGAATCAAAAGGTAGCATTGGTATATATGCTGAAATGCCTTCCTCTGTTTTTAAGATAGTGTCTGTTGCTAATCAACTGTATAAAATTTCAATGTAGACTTTTGAATTCTCATCTTAAATTTCTCGAGTTAGAATCCTGGGATGGACGAAGTGATAATAATCGAGCGAAGTTGCTAACTATGCATTGTTTAATCCATTCTTATAAAGGAATTTGGTTATAGTTGATTATGAAAAACTAAGGGATGATCAATTACCAATGTAAGGGAAGGGAACATTATGTTAGTGGAAACTAATTTTTGAGTTCTCTTAGTCCCAAAAAGCATCTTGAATAATAAAATCTGCAATGACTCCTAATATAATACTATAATTCAAGTAAAGCAACTGCAATATTGAAGATTAACATATATAAAATTAATCAACATCTCCATGCTAATGATTTTTCATCCTCCATACTGAAAGGACAGCAGAGCAAATTGGCTAAAGTAATATATAATATACTAATTTTTTCAAACTAGTAATTAGCTTATAGACAGTTGATTCAAGTTTTAAGATTCTTTGGTCCTAAAATGTAAGTCCAAATGCAGAAGTTGATGTCCCAACTAATGGTTACTCAAAAGCAATTATAAATGGGCAGAGTTAAGCCCATTTCTTTAAAGATGAAGTAAGGTGGATACATAAGATTGATGAACATTTTACATGATTGAATCATCGAATTGTTATTTGTTAGATAAAACCAACGATGGGTTGTATCAAGTAGTAAGCGGTTTATTCTATCTTAAGTAAGTCTCAAGCTCGAGACCTTGCTGCCACCATTGATAGACTCATCCACCAAAACCAGGTGCGCAACGAGAATATACCAGATGAGGTACCAAAAAAAATTAGTTAGATAAAAACTTAAAAAACATTCATTTCAATAAGGTATAAGTAGAAGAATATACAGCTTTAAACTCTCATATCTTTTCAATTGCAACCTAAATGTTGAAGATGTAATTGATATAGTGAAATCTCGTTATAAGTCTCTGCTATACCCAAACATTTGAAAAGAATAAACAAATAAACGAACTAAATTCAGATTCCGTGAGACTTGAATTCATGGAAGTGAGACTTGAATTCATGGAATCACGGTTTAGACACTATATGCTACCAAATGAACTATCAACATGTGCATAAAAGTTTCTCCATATTATTCCACTTAATTACTAAAACCATACTCGGAAAAAAAATATTACTACTATATAAAAGGCATACATTTAATTTTTGTTTACTAGTAATAATAATAAATCATTTTAAAGGCAATCTGTTTCTCCCCCTCTTCGAGTCCCATAAATCATACCCACAAATAATCCAGTTCCATTATTACTCAAAAGCCCAAACCTTAATGGGCCACAATGAATATTATTCACATGGGAAGCTAAAAAGCAAAGCCCTCGACACTTGAGCTTAGCTTTGAGCCGAACCTCAAAATCCACGTACCCACGAGCCCAATCATCGGCGAGGCCCTTCACCACCTCTTCCCCCACGTACTCATTCGCCAGCTCGAACCCGAACCCGAAATTGGAAATGTCGCCGGGTCTTTGGTGAAAAGATGGCGTCGCCGGCGATATGGCGAGTTCCCGCTCATCGTTATCGTCGAGTTCGTAGATGAGGGTCGCTTGGATCCGGGTGTAAGAGAAAGAATTGGAGAGGAAAATCAAAAAGGGAGGCAGTCGTGGGTTTTCAAAACGAAGAGAAACGAGCCAGGTTGCCGTTAAGTTGGTGTTTGTTGAGTTGAGTTTTGAGAAGGAAGCTGAGTTGACCTCGATACTGTATGGACCAAGTAGGGCGCAAAGAATCGACTAAATTAAAAAAGAAAAAAATACTATCAAGAGAATGGCTAAAACACATGTTATTATACGATTGCGCATGTTAATAAGAGTGCATGTGCATGGGTGTTTTCCACCACGACGCAACGCAGCCAACGCTGCTTCTTTAGGCGTTGATATATGAACGTCAGGCGGCGGCTCCGATAGGGTTGCCAGTGACTATTTTGTTTTGATAGTTGGTTGAAGTACTACGGGCTATTCTAGAGTTGAGGAGAAGGCCAACTTGTAGTTTTGTACTATACTAAGTACGTAGAAATTGGAAGGTTAAAGCCATGAAAGTTGTTCTGTTGCAGATGAATGTGGCTTTTTTTAAGGAAGAAAATATTCTTCGATTTGATTCCATATCTACTCAATTACTGGTTTTTGCTATCTATTTTTTTGAAGAAAAAAAAATCCATAATAATTAACTAACTCCTCTTTCAAATTACATATCAATAAAATTCTAAATGTACTTTTCATAATTTTCAAACCTCAAATAATAGTACATATATTATGGGAGTTTGGTACAAAAATTTAGATCGCATGTGTTATTGAATCTAGCTAGCTTAACCGAGGGATGTTGGATCAAGTGGTAAACAACTTGTTACAATTTAAGAAGATCTCAGATTCAAGACCCTTGCTTACACAATTATATATCCCCATATTGATAAATCAACCCAACAAAATCAGGTAGACGACGTAGGTTGGATTCGAATTCATCAAAGTGAAGATCTAGATAGCGGATGAGGTAAAAAAAGAAAAAACTGGCTAACTTATCTTATATTTTCTTTTATTTTTTCCTTAAGAAATATAGTATGATTATAGAAATCTTATAACAATCAAATATTTCATATATATCTCTTTAATTATCGCTCAACTATTCATTGAGAAATCACGAATCGAAATCATGTTTACTACCAAATAAAGGTAACAAACTCTAGCTATGTGCACATATAAAGGGCACAAATCCCAAATAAAGTGGCATGCATAAAATCCACATACAATTTTATAACATGTGTAGTGAGTTAGACTTGAACCTAGAACAACATGTACGATCCACCAAAAGTCACACCAACTCGTGTACTTGAAAACAGCTAGCTTATCTTATGTTTAGGAATGCAAATGTAATAAATTTTTTTTATGCATATATAAGAATGAAAATCCTCTGTCCCAATTTTGGTGCTCTACTTGTGCCCCATCCATCAAATAATGACATATGTCCCTTTTCTGTTTATAATGTTATTCCTTGTTTGCGTAATTAAATTAAATTTAATATTTTCATTCTAAAACCCTATGGGGAATGTATTAAAATTTAGGACTAACCCTTATATATAATTATTTATTGTTAATTTGGGACTAAACCTGGTGTTTATGTAGGTTTCTTATTTATTTTCTTGTATAAATATTACTTGTTAAAACTTAAAAACAAACAAGATATAACACAAGGGACATGTGGCATGATTTGGTGAATGGGGCATGTAGTGGGGCACAAAACTTGGAGCAAGAGATTTCTATTCCAAATAGAATAAGTTATACATATATTACTTAGGAGAGTTGGGACTATTATGGATCGAATCCTAGACACGAAAACTAACAGTATGACACCCTCCGCATAAATTAATTTCAATACAATATATTTCGTTAAAATAAACAATTTTCACATATCTTTTAGTCACTAAGTAACTACTTAGTGACTAAGTTCCAAATCCTAACAATTTAAATATAATTTTTTTTTAGTCATTCTATATAATAAAATAAAATGAAAATAACTGAAGTACTCTAGTTAATTTTATTTGTAGGTGTTCATGAGCGTCAGGGTTACTGACTAGAGGCGGATCATGAGACTTTGGCGGCGGCTCTCTGACAGTGTTACCGGTGACTATTTTGTTTTGAGAGTTGGTTGAAGTGTTGAGGAGAAGGGCAACTTGTAGTCTGTAGAGGGTGTTTTTTTTTTTTTGGAGATAAAAGGGCAGCTTGTAGTTTTCTAAGTAGAAATTGGAAGGTGAAAGCCGTGATTTTTTTTTTTTGTTCAAAGTTTGTTTAGTATATGTTGCAGATGAATATGGCTTTCTTTAAGGAAGAAAATATCCTTCGATTTGACTCAATATGATCTACTCAATTAATGGTTTTTTACTAGTGCTATTTTTTTTTTGAAGAAAAATATAATCCATAATTAATAAACTCCTCTTTCAAATTACATATCAATTTCCAAACCTCAAATAATAAGGAGTATTCCATATATTATGGGAGCTTCGTATATGGTTCAGAAAGTCAGATTGCATGTATTATCATTGAATCTACCTCGCTTATCTCATGGAAATGATCTTATTACAATTGATAAATCTTTAGCTCAAACATTCAATATTGAAAAATCATGAATCGAAGAAACTATGCTACTACCTATAAATGTTACAAACTAATTAACCATGCCCACATACACAAAATCCACATACAATATTTTTACATTACTCGACTACTCGATTGAGTTTTTTTTAGTTTATTGTGTACTTTTTGACCCTTAAACTTGATCAATGTTAATTATATTAGTTCTCGGACTTTATTTTTAATTAAAGAAACCCTCGAATTTAACAGTATTTGACAAATCGATACCTCTAATTAGCTCAAACATCCATCAAGAAAATTAAAATAAAATGAAAAGATCTCAAGTCTGTATGATCTAGTTATTATTTTACGGTTTGCAATCCTGAAATGTACCCACATATAATCCAGTACTATTATGACTCAACAGCGCAAATCTTATTGGGCCACAATATCTATTCATGAATGTCTTTATAAAGCAAAACCCTCTATTCTTAGTCTGAGCTTTGATGCGAACCCCAAAATCTACGTACCCACGAGCCCATGCATCGCTGATCCCCTTCACCACCTTTTCGCCCACGTACTCATCCGCCGCCACGAACTTGAACCCAACCATCGAGACGTTACCAACTTTTTGGTGAAAAGGTGGGGCCGGGGATCCGTCGATTTCCGGCGAATATTGATCGTCTCCGTAGATAACGGTTGCATGGACTTTGGAGTAAGAGATGGAATTGGGCAAACCTTTATTTTCAATACGAAGAGAAATGGACCAGATGGCGGATAGGTGGTTGGTGTTTGTTGAGTTGAGTTTGGAGAAGGAGGCTGATTCGACTTTGATAATAGGATACCGTAATGTGCATATAATAAACGAAAAAAAGAGGAACATCACGAATACGCAGAGAAGGAACACAACAGTGGTTTTAACAGGGTTGCCGCCGCCGGTGACTATTATGTTTTGAGGGTTGGTTGAAATATTGGCCATTAATTCTAGAGTTTAGGAGAAGGCGAACTTAGGGTTTAGGGGAACACAATAATCAATAATGTCATTGATTGTGGTTTTTCCGACTTAAGGTACTGATGGTAGAAGGAAGATCATAAAGAAGAAAAGTGGGTGTTTTGAAAACAATAAAAAGTGAGCTTTCATACGCCTGGGAAGGTGGCTTCTATTTCGGAGAAATTATAGTTTTGAAAGTGATTCGTGTAAGAGTTTTGCTACACAGCCCGAAAACTTGATCCAAAATTTGGTTTCTATGACGTGTTCTTACACGGTTGGTCCAGACTAGTTACACCATTATTTGAGTGGAATTTTATTACATAAAATAGGATGACTAGCCATGACATGTCATTGAGACAAAATTTGGATCAATTTTTCGGGTTGCGTGAAATTTCCTCCCTGTAAATGAGATCAACGAGGTTCTACGACTTTTTTTTGCCTGCTTTTGAGAATAAAATTTTGGTGAAAATGGTTGGATAATTTCCCTTCTCGATTTGGGTATTCTTGCACTTGGGCCTTTGAACTTGGCCTTGTACATTCGCTAGTAATTAATTATTAATTATCAAGCCTCAAATACTCATTGGAGTCCAATGTTTTTTTTGTTAAAAATTGGAGTCCAATGTTTAATTGATTCATTATTATGACCTAACCGTATTTACAAGATATTATTAGATGAACTGTCTATTCAGGTCAATCATAAAACCAAACTACAAATGTGGTGACAAGTAAGAAATTTTTCTATATTTTCTAAAACTATATTCTAATAGTCTCTTAATTTTGACCTAATCTGTATTTTCTCCGTAACTTACTGACAATGCTTTGTATTTTCTTATTTTGGAAGGCAAATTACAATTTATAGATTAAAGGTAAGAAACATAGCAAGAAGGCAGCATAAGAGCAACATCCAAAAACAGAACAACCAGTCCTGAAAATCGTTTGTACTTTTGCCTCTGTAAATTATCCCCACAAATAATCCAGTCCCATTATGACTCAAGAGCCCAAACCTCATCGGGCCACAATCAACATTCATATGGGAGTATAAAATGCAAAGTCCTTTACACTTGCACTTAGCTTTGAGACGAACCTTAAAATCAACATACCCACGATCAGCAGTTCTCTTTACATGTTTTGGGTATTGAATCCTTTAGCAGTTGTCTTTTTCCATAATGATAGTTTCTGATGTGATTTTCTTGCTCTTTTAGCAGGCTAATCCTAGTTTTCAGAAACTAACTGGGAAGACTACCTCAACAAAACCAAAATAGGCACATCAGCAGTTCAAGCAGTATGGAGGAACCAAAATAGGCACATTAGCTGCTGCTATTATAAAGCAGTATGTCCACATATGCAATAATTATTGTAAGTATCAATCACAAGAGAAGGAAAGCTCTGGTTTCAAAAATTCTGTGATATAATGCATTTTCATGAGCCTTTTCTACACATGATGCTTAGATTTATAATAGAAATAAGTTGATGGGGGTTAGGAGAGTCTTGTAGTCCAGCCAATATATCAATTTATTTGATGAATAAGTTACCAATCTACTTTAATCAACATTCTGCCCAACGAGATCAGAACACAACAATCAGCCTTATATCATTCATTATTTAACATATATAGCAATAATTTAACTAACATGTTCCATCAAAGCCATAATTTTCTAGCTAGCTAGGGGGGGATCTATAGCCAATTCTAGGGAGGATTGTTTTGGTACTTATGCCTTGGACGGATTTTTCAAAATTAGCAACTTTGGTGGGGCGACGGTATAACTGCGCCCTATGCTCATATTCATCAGCTCGGGAATCAAAGCCAAAACCAGGAGGAGGATACCTCCGGGTCTGCTCATATTCAACAACTCGGGTATCAAAGTCAGGAGGAGGAGGTGGAGGAGCAGACTGCTTCCTCACATCTACTTTGACCACTTTATACCGCAACTTTACCTCCACAACGAGTTCAACCGCTGATTGAAGGATGTAATCAGGCTCTTGCTTTAGCAGATAAAGTTTAGACTCTGGTACTGTTGCAGGAACAAAAGAAGCCGTACCGGAGCGCGATTCAGACTCATGAATGTCCCATTCTTGTTTGAAGATGACAATGTTTCCCCCTGGTAGTCTTCCATAATATATGCTGTACCTACACCTATATATAGAGAGCGAAATTGTTTAGTCACAATTATAATTCTTATCTGCTAATACAATTCAATAATTTAATTTCCATGAGGATATATATATTAACAAAATAATTAAGCATGTTTACCACCTTCTTTGCGCCCTGTCCCTTTCTTGTAAAATGTCAACTCACTCGAAAAAAACCTCCACCCCCACCTCCAAATCCTGTCCAATTAGAAAAAAAAAAAAAAGAAATCATGAGATAGGTTTCACCTTGACGAGACCTAAGTAGCTTGGCAAAATCCATATATAACCCTACTATATAAGTATGGTATAAAGAAATCCAGCATAACAATGACAAAATCATCTCAATAAAACTTACTTATTCCTCCTATACTGTCCAAAACCTTCCCACGGTTTCCACCCCGCAATAACATAGGTACCAATACAAGCTAGTAAAACAATAATTAGTGTTAATATATTATATGTATTAAACATGCAAAATTAGAGATTTTTCGAAAAAGAAAAGAATTAATACGTAATAATTCACTAATTAATTCTTATAAACTTGAAAGATGAGATACGAACCAATGCATCCCAGAAATGATGGACAGTCGGTGATTTTTATTGGTAAAACACGATCCGCCATTCTGTAACATAAGCAAAGTCACTTACTTTAGTATAAATATATACATACAAATCGATCAAAACAATAGTTTTAGACGTGCCTGAAAAGAAATTTTCTGATTGCCGGCGAAAGCTAATTAACTTCTTCTCCCCTAATTAAGCAAAACCCTCAAAACCCTCAAAGCAATCGGAAAAGACAGTGAGAGAA
Source organism: Corchorus olitorius (assembly GCA_001974825.2). Lineage (NCBI taxonomy): Eukaryota > Viridiplantae > Streptophyta > Magnoliopsida > Malvales > Malvaceae > Corchorus > Corchorus olitorius. Next base: position 729 of record AWUE01020377.1, on the reverse strand, counting down.
AGTTTTTCTTTTTTTTGCCACAAAGAAAGCAAAGTGAGAAAAGTGTTATGAACGTGATGATTATTAACGTATTGGACTTCCCACCACTCAAGCCCATTTGGTTTAAGAGAGAATCAAGCATTAATGAGAGAATCAAGAAAGATTACAAGGAGATTACCTGGAAGGTTTCCTGGAGCATCATCCACCGTTGGATATTACTTTGCTTGCAAATCAAGTAGATTAGCATTAAATGTAAAGGGAATTTACTCCACTATATAAAGGGAGTCCCCTAGGCTATTTTACACACACTTCAGATTTCTGTATTCTCTTCTCTCTGAATAATAGAAATTCTCTCTCTTTTCTCTCTATTGTTCTTGGTGTTCTTCATTAGTTTTATAACACGTTATCAGCACGAGAGCTCTAGCTGTTTTGATCTTCTGTTCAGGTTAGATCTTTTATTTTTTAAAATTTCAATTTTTATTCTGTTTAAATTGTCTTCTACTTCTACTCCTTCTTTATTTTTATTTTTAAATTTAATTGACACCAGAAGTTGTCATATTAAATTATCTTGACACCAGAAGTTGTAATGAAAATTATTGACACCAGAAGTTGTCATATCAAATTATTATCTTGACACCAGAAGTTGTCATAAAAATTATTGACACCAGAAGTTGTCATGCTGAGGAAATTATTGACACCAGAAGTTGTCATCCCAAGATTGGAATTATTTTAAATTGCCATTTTTATTAT
>AWUE01020376.1:0-17509 GCA_001974825.2 Corchorus olitorius | reverse complement strand
AGACCGTTTGTGACTCCTCCATCTTTCCTGGAATTTACTTGGTGTGATTTTAGTACAACCTCTAATACTAATCTTTGAATTATTTCATATAGGAATATGGCAAATATCGAGAAGCCCAAATTCCAAATCTTGGATGTTACTGGAAGTAACTACATGTCCTGGTGCCTCGACATCGAATTGCACCTTCAAGGACAAGGTCTGGCTGAGACTATTATTGAAAATGGAAAAGCTGATGACAAAGAAAAGGCGAATGCCTTAATATTCATTCGTCGGCATCTCAGTGATAGTTTGAAGACTCAATATTTATCTGTTCGTGATCCTTCCACCTTGTGGACGAGGTTGAGAGATAGGTATGATCATACCAAGACTGTTATCCTCCCTCGAGCTCAATATGATTGGCAGAATCTAAGGTTGCAAGACTTCAAGTCTGTCTCCGAGTATAACTCGGCTCTTTTTGACATTGTATCAAGGCTTGAACTCTGTGGTGTTAAACTCACCGAGAATGATCTCCTGGAGAAGACGTTCTCTACATTCCATGCTTCTAATATTGTTCTGCAACAACAATATCGACAACGTCAATTCAAGACGTACTCAGAATTTATCGCTGTCCTGTTGACAACTGAGCAAACAAATGAGTTGCTGCTCAAAAACCATGAGCTAAGGCCTGCTGGTTCTAAGGCACTTCCTGAAGCAAATGCCAGTGTGAATAAGAACCGTCCTAGAGGCTGTGAGCATAGGCGTGGGAATTATCCCCAGAAGGGTGGTGGGAAACCCACCCATAAGACTCCCCAAAATAACTCAAAAGGGAGGCAGCCTATGAAGAAGCATGGTAATAGTAACCACAATCGCAAAAATGATGGCTCTTGCAACCGCTGTGGGATGACTGGACACTGGGCACGTGCATGTCGTACTGCAAGACACTTGGTCGATTTATACAAGGCATCTCAACAGGGACAAGGCAAACGTCTTGAGACACATGCCATTGAGAATGACAAAACTTTGACTGATGTTGAAGTCAATGCTACTTTGACCAGTGAAAAGTCTGCTGATGTCTTCAAAGCAAAACGTTATGAAGTCTCTGATTTCCTTGGGGATCATGACAAGTCACCAGAATGGTGGAAAACAGCCCAGACTTAGAAATTTTATATTTCCTTTATGCTTTTATATGTATTCACCCTTAGGTGACTATGTTCCTAAGGAAGATTTGAATATGATTATCAATAAAGTTATGAATTTTATTCTCTACTTATTGAGTAAATTTTGATCATATTACTAATTTATTTCCTTTTTGCCATTTGACACCTGAAGTTGTCAAACATAAGTGCAAATGAGAATTATTGAGAAAAAGGAACATGTATGTTTGCTTGATAGTGCTACAACACATACTATTTTACACAGCAAAGACTTTTTCTCAAGCGTGACATTGTGCAAGGCAAATGTCAATACCATATCTGGTCCTGCTAATATTATAGATGGCTACGGGAATGCCACAATTATTTTGCCAAATGGCACTGTTTTGCATCTTGAAGATGCACTATTAAGTGGTAGATCAAGAATAAATCTACTTAGCTATAAAGATGTACGCCGTAATGGGTACCATCTTGAAACAGCTACTGAACTGAATAAAGATTATCTCTGCATTACATCTCATAAGATGGGGCCAAAAGACCATCCATGAAAAGCTGGAAGCTTCTAAAATGGGATTGTACTTATTCAGTATACGAGCTATAGAATCATATGCAACAATACCCTGGAAATTAGTGAACCCTGATGTGTTCGGACTTTGGCATGATCGCCTTGGTCATCCAGGTGCTACAATGATGCGTAGGATCATCAAGAATACTAGAGGGCATCCTTTAAAGGACTCAAAAGTCTTGTTGTCCAAGGATTATATTTGTGAATCTTGTTCACAAGGAAAGCTCGTTACTAAACCTTCTATTACAAAGGTTGATTTTGAATCCCCATCATTCTTGCAGAGAATTCAAGGAGATATTTGTGGGCCAATACAGCCTGCAACTGGACCATTTCGATATTTTATGGTATTAGTGGATGCATCTTGTAGATGGTCTCATGTTTGCCTATTACCTACGCGCAACGTCGCATTTGCACGTTTACTTGCGCAGATCATTAAGCTTCGGGCACATTTCCCTGATTATCAAATCAAGAGCATAAGGATGGATAATGCGGGCGAGTTCACATCAAAAAGCTTCGATGAATATTGTGCTTCTCTTGGAATCGAAGTTGAACACCCTGTTGCCCATGTTCATACACAAAATGGATTAGCGGAATCCTTGATATAACGCATCCAAATAATTGCTAGGACTTTGTTGAATGAGAACAAAGCTCCCTTCCTCAGCATGGGGTCATGCTGTTTTGCATGCTGCGGCACTAATTAGATTGCGTCCCACTACTTCTCATCAATATTCCCCCCTTCAATTAGTCTTGGGCCATGAGCCAGATATTTCACATCTTCGCACCTTTGGTTGAGCGGTGCAGGTGCCTATAACACCACCGCAAAGGACTAAAATGGGTCCCCAACGCCGTTTAGGCATTTACGTTGGGTTTGATTCACCGTCTATAATTAGGTTCCTTGAACCGTTGACGGGTGATGTTTTTACCGCTAGATTTGCGGATTCTCACTTTGATGAGACTGTGTTCCCATCACTTGGGACACCAAAGGCTTCCACAGATGGAAAGCACAAAAAAGGTTGAAATTTTCTCATGGAACGAGAAAAATTTTGTCTCATCTAGACCCAAGAACACCTGAATGTGAAAATGAGGTGCGACGCTTGATCCATTTACAAGAAATTGCAAACAAAATGCCTGATGCATTTAATGAGACTGCTAGAGTTACAAAGTCTCATATTCCAGCTGCAAATGTTCCAGCTAGGATAGATGTTCCTATGGAACCTGAAATGGATCAAAGTGGCCCACGCCTCAAGCGTGGTAGACCAATGGGATCAAAGGACACTGTTCCTCGAAAAAGAAGGGGGAGAAATCTTGGATCAGCTCCATATGAGCTTATTGATCTTTCTCGAGGAAAAGAAATTGCCTATGAAGTGGCTCAAAATCCTGTTGAAAGAGAGCATATTGCCCCTGAAGAGGCACAAACCCATGAAAAGATCAATGATCCCAGGAATACAGAAATACCCATGAACTATTGTAATGAAATATGGGATCGGAATGAGATAATCATCAATGAAGCATTTGCTCTCTCAGTTGCTCATGAAATTATGAATGATGATTATGAACCTCGGTCAATTACCGAATGTCGTCAAAAGCAAGATTGGCCTAAATGGAAGGAAGCAATCCAGGCTGAATTGACTTCCCTTGCCAAACGTGAAGTTTTTGGACCCATTACTAAAACCCCTGACAATGTAAAGCCCGTTGGATTCAAATGGGTCTTTGTCCGAAAACGAAATGAGAAAAACGAAGTCGTGAGGTATAAAGCCCGGCTCGTAGCCCAAGGATTCTCTCAGAGACCTGGGATAGATTATGATGAAACGTATTCACCTGTGATGGATACAATTACTTTTCGTTTTCTCATAAGTTGGGTAGTTAAAGATAAATTAGAAATGCGTCTTATGGACGTAGTGACGGCATACTTATACGGTTCATTAGATTCCGATATCTATATGAAAATTCCTGAGGGATTCAAAATGCCTGAAGCATACACTCCCCGCAACTTATTCTCAATAAAGTTGCAAAGATCTTTATATGGGTTAAAGCAATCCGGCCGCATGTGGTATCAACGCTTAAGCGAATACCTAACTAAGGAAGGGTACATGAATGATCCCATTTGCCCATGCGTGTTCATTAAGAAATCTGAAACCGGATTTGCTATAATAGCAGTTTATGTCGACGATATGAACATAATTGGAACTCCTGAAGAGTTATCAAAAGCTGTTGAATATTTGAAAAAGGAGTTTGAGGTTAAGGATTTGGGCAAAACCAAATTATGCCTTGGTCTAGAGCTTGAGAACAAAGAACATGGTATACTTGTCCATCAGTCAGCGTATACTGAAAAATTGCTTAAACGCTTTAACATGGACAAGGCTCATCCTTTGAGCACCCCTATGGTTGTAAGGTCTCTTGATCCCCAAAAGGAACAGTTTCGTCCTAAATAACATGATGAGGATATACTTGGTCCTGAAGTACCATACCTCAATGCTATCGGGGGACTTATGTACTTGGCACAGTGCACGAGACCTGATATCGCTTTTGCGGTAAATTTGTTGGCACGTTTTAGTTCTGAGCCAACACGGAGACATTGGAATGGAATTAAACATATTTGTCGTTATCTCCGCGGAACCATAGATTTGGGGTTATATTATTCCAAGAAAGCTACTAACTCTGGTTTAGTAGGATATGCTGATGCTGGATATCAATCTGATCCGCATAAGGCTCGCTCTCAAACCGGTTACTTGTTTTGCTATAATGGCACAGCCATTTCTTGGCGTTCTACTAAGCAAACGCTAGTAGCTACTTCTTCCAACCACTCTGAAATTATTTCCCTCTATGAGGCTGGAAGAGAGTGTGTTTGGTTAAGATCCATTATAGCCCATATCCAAAACACATGTGGAATGAAACCGGTTGAAGACTCTCCCACTATTATCTATGAAGATAATGCTGCTTGTGTTGCACAAGTTAGGGGAGGATATATTAAAGGTGATAGGACCAAGCACATCTCGCCAAAATTTTTCTGCGCTCATGAACTCCAAGAAAGTCGACAAGTTGATGTTAAACAAATTCGCTCCACCGATAATCTTGCAGATTTGTTTACCAAATCATTGCCAACATCAACATTTGAGAAACTAGTTTATGGCATTGGTATGAGGCGAGTTAGTACAATGCAAGATTGATTTCCCCAGAAATGGAAATGATTATATACCCCAGAAGTGGTAGATTGTTTTAATTCAGGGGGAGCGATTATGAGTTTATGTGCATTGCACTCTTTTTCCCTTCTGTTCGGTTTTGTCCCACTGGGTTTTCCGACTTAAGGTTTTTAATGAGGCAAACTAAAGCACATGTAATATTTGTCTAGAAGACAATGGACTTAATATGCTGTACTCTTTTTCCCTTATGTCTGGTTTTGTCCCATTGGGTTTTCCAGCTTAAGGTTTTTAACGAGGCAGTTAATAAGTCCGTTTAAAGTGGTGTTCTGTCCAAGGGGGAGTGTTATGAACGTGATGATTATTAACGTATTGGACTTCCCACCACTCAAGCCCATTTGGTTTAAGAGAGAATCAAGCATTAATGAGAGAATCAAGAAAGATTACAAGGAGATTACCTGGAAGGTTCCCTGGAGCATCATCTACCGTTGGATATTACTTTGCTTGCAAATCAAGTAGATTAGCATTAAATGTAAAGGGAATTTACTCCACTATATAAAGGGAGTCCCCTAGGCTATTTTACACACACTTCAAATTTCTGTATTCTCTTCTCTCTGAATAATAGAAATTCTCTCTCTTTTCTCTCTATTGTTCTTGGTGTTCTTCATTAGTTTTATAACAAAAAGTAATTTAACCTTTTTATAGAGAAAGTAGTTTCCTGCCAAAACAGGAAAGTTGGTTTAAGTGTTTGGATAATTGGATTCAGGCTAGGCCTATTAGTTAGTCTGGTGAAAATGGTTGGATAATTTCCCTTCTCGATTTGGGTATTCTTGCACTTGGGCCTTATACATTCGCTAGTAATTAATTATTAATTATCAAGCCTCAAATACTCATCGGAGTCCAATGTTTAATTGATTCATTATTATGATCTAACCGTATTTATAAGATACTAGTTTTCACTTCCACGTGCGGTGTACGTGACCAATCGTGTTTAAATTAAAAGAAAATTAAAATAATAATTGAAATTAATTATAAGTAAAACTGTTAAAATCTGATCCAACCTTGATAACCCGTCCAAACCCGACCGAACCCGATTTGACCAGAGAAATTAAACAACTCGAACTTGTCCTATCCAGACCCGACAAACTCGTAACCCGAATAACCCGAGAAGATAACCTGATGACCCAAGAATATTATAAACTAAAATTATGTTTTATTCAATAAAATACACATTGTTATAATTTTAATCATTTTAAATAAATTTAAGAATTAAACATTTAAAAATTCAAGGCTGACTCAATTGATCTGAGTCCTAAACCTGAAAAATCCAAAACCCGAATGACCCACCCGAGTAACCTGAGGCCAAAACCCGAACCTGCATGACCCTAAATCCAGCAGACACGAGACCTGAATGACCTGAATCCAGATGAGCCGAAACCCGAATGATCTGAGAAAATTACCTCACTCATATGACATGGACCCATATGAGTATGACCCGAAACCCGTCCAACCCGCCCACTTAACTCCTCTAACTTTTTTTTTTTGCGTTAACTCCTCTAACTTTATAAGTCAATGGAAAATAATTGCATGTTACTATTCTTTTTATTTTTAAAAACTTTAAATTCTTGTTATACACTCCAATATATTAAACTGTCAATACACACTCCAAAATTGAAAAAGGTCAATCACAATAATTAAATTTTAAATAAATTTTTAACTTAATTAGTTTAAAAAATATGAATATTTAATGATTAGGTAAATTATTTTAACTTTTAAACTTCATAATAAGATTTTTGTTAGTTTATATTATAATTTTTTTGTTCAAATTAGTTTATATTATAATTGAAAAAAGTATCCAATTTTTTAAAATTAAATGGTAAATTAAAATTTTATAAAATATTAAATTTAATTAATAAAATAGAGTTTTATGTAGAATAATTGTAAAAGTTATTTCTTAAAAACTAGTAAATTTAAACAATGTCATTTAAGAAATATATTTTAAAAATTTTAACATATCTAAGTTTTTTAATTAAATTAGTAAATTGATAAAAATAAAATAGGTATAAGGATATTAGATTTAATTAAATAAAAATAGAGTTTTGAGTTTTTTTGGCCAAAAAATAGAGTTTTTAGTTGAGTAAAACTATAAAAATATATTTTAAAAATTCTAATATATATAATTTTTTTAATTAAAATAGTAAAATGGTAAAAATTAAATAGTTATAAGGATATTATATTTAATTAAATAAAAATAGAGTTTTTAGTTGAGTAAAACTATAAAAGTCTAAACAATGACATTTAAGAAATATATTTGAAAAATAAGGGTATAATGGGTGATTCAAAAAGTCTTACAAGAGTATGTTACTTTTTAATATAATATAGTTTATGGCAAATTATACAATACACCGTCAGTGGAGTTTAACAGACTACACAAGCGGGTCTTAAAGGGTGACATGTGTCTTTTAGGGACTAGATTGAAATATATAAAACTTAATTAATTAAAAAATGGACATGTGTTAACTCCACAATCCGCTTGTGGAGTTCAAAATTTACACCGCCGGTGTATCATATAATCACCAATAGTTTATTAGATGAACTGTCTATTCAGGTCAGTCATGAAACCAAACTACAAATGTGGTGACATGTCAGAAATTTTTCTATATCTATACTATATATAAAAGTACGAATAAGGGGAAACTTTATGTTTTCCGATTATACCCTTTTTTAAAAATATATTTCTAAATTGCCATTATCAAAATATAATTAAATTGCCATTATTAATTTATTAAATTATAATACGTATTAAATTATATAAGAAAGTCAATTTTGTTTATTGTCTTCAACGTTCTATTTAGGCTCGCAAAGGAAATAAAGCAAATGTGCTAATATAATGGATATATATGTATTAAATAACCTAGCTAGCTTTTAATCCCATGTTTTTAGAGGTTAGGTTTTACCAAAACATATTAAGATTAATCTTCACAAGTTGATCGGTCCGTGTTGGCGCGTCGGACATTCTTTGTTATAGATTTTGTTATTATTGTTTGAATATAGAAAGGATTTCGTTTCAAAATTTTGAAATTTTATTAGTAGTTTGTGTATTTGTGAAGTAGTTTTCCATTTAAATGGATCTCAATTTTCTATATATATAACTTATTAATAATGGTGGTTGAGTTTTATAGCTGTAAAATTCATTTTTTGTTGATAAAATCGTAGCTTGTAATCCATTTCTTATTCTCGGACATTAACCTTTGCTACTTAAAATATCTTCTTTCTCATAAATCTAATTAAATTCTTTCTATATCACTATAGTTCGAGAAAGATGAGAGACGTTTTTATTTTTTAAAAGAAAATCATTAAATTAAAACAAAACCAATTAGTCTGAAGACTTTAATGGGTTTTACACATAAAATTACAGAAACAGCGAAAGTAGGAAGAACAAAAGGACACAAAGTGGGCAAATGAGTCTTCAAAGTAGCAAATTAAAAGACCCAAATGAATTGTGAGAAACTAATTGAGGGACTTCTTAATAAATAAATAAGACATGATTTGATGGTCAATAAATGCTTTCACATTCAATTAATTAAAAACTCTTGCAATTACAAAAAATGTCTTGAGGAAAAGGAAATGGTGAGAAACTAACTGAGGGCCTTCTTAGTAATTAACCAAATGAGAAAAAACATAAAAGGACAAAAAATGTTCAAACCGAGCTTCCTCATCGATTCTCAAAAGGAACTTTTAGTAATATCCCTAGGTGTTTCAAATAATATTTAGCATATATATATATATTTTTCACAATGCTGATTAAGTTCAAACCATGTTTTTTTGTTAGAAAAGTGAAAAAGTTTTGCGTGTGAATAAAATTAATAATTTTTTTTGAATTCAAAGGCTATAATATTTATTCATTCATATCATACACATAGAAAATAGAACGGCTATAAGATTAGCCTTTTTTTCTCCCTTTAACTATTGTATTAATGTGATGTCAAAAGAAAAAAAAAACTATTGTATTAATGATATTTTTTTGGCATAAAAAAAATTTCTTGGTGGGCATCATTGATCATATAGGCTCTAAGTCCCCCGCTCCCTCTTAAACTCCCAAGACTCCATGGCGAATGGCACACCTGTGGATTGTATTAATGATATTTTGCCCCCAAAAATTTTGCACCTATATATAAACAATCATAAACATCTCATTTATTCATAACTTTTTTAACTAATAATATAAGGAGTGCCTGCGGCCATTCATAATTTTTACAACTAATTATAATCTAGAGAGAAAATTTGGTTCATGCATGTATGGTTCAAACCTTATCATGAGATAAGGGCCCCGGGGTTTTTGTTTATAAGGGATCCTCTTCGATACTGGAGTCACTAGGGTCTTAAGGTGTTTGGAGATACTATGTTAATAAGGTCTTAAGGTGTTTGGAGAGCTTAAGAGCTTAAGAGTGGAGATAGTGAGCTCATATCGTATATGTGTGGATGGGTTCTCTATATATAGTTCTGGCCTTGGGCCGTTCTATATAGGCTCAACAATTGTCCCTAAGGTATAAAAGCTGTTATAAAGTGATTGCACAAACGGCTATGAAACCGAGCGTCAGGTGGGCGGGTTGGGAGGATCTGGGCTAAATAGGTTTACCGGTCACAAGACTAGATAATGCCGGACATAAGGGTATATGATCTCGATGTATACTCCATGTGGAGAGTGTTTGAATCGTAGAATACTCGATTTGGTAGTGCGCCCCTCTGTCGAACTATGGTGCTCTGTGAGATGAATGAGAGATATTCCATGAATGCCAAAAAGGGGAGCACTGAATTTGAGGATCGAGTAGGAGAGACGCTTTAGGAATGATGGTGGATAAGAGAAGTTGAGCTGATAATGTACTCCATGGAGGAATACTGAACGAAAGAGCTCAAATAAATTAACAATATGCTACATGGAAAGGTTGGTGAACATGAGAACACTCAAACTGATAATGTACCATTTTGGAGTAATGTTGAATGAATGGAGCTCAAATTGATGATATGCTATGTGGAGGAATGTTGATTGAAGGAACTCAGTGCATGTGATAACGTGTGTTGTATATACTACCGAGTGGAGGAGCTCAATTCGAATATGTATATCTACTATCAAAGGGATGAGTTCAATATGAATGATAAATGTTTGTACTACTGAACGGACGAGCTTGATCTGAGAATGGGAGAGCTTAATATGAAAGATTTATATACTACTAAATAAAAAATTTCATAGCTAATATGAATGTTTATAAAAATTTCATAATTAGGTTATCAAAATTTTAGGAGTTTATCCCAATTTTACAAGGTAATTATCAAATTTTTTAACAAATATTCAATTGAAACATATTGGGTCACATGCAACGCACGTGAAAGCTAAAACTAGTTTTTCTAAAATTATTATATTCTAATAGTCTCTTAATTTTCACCTAATCTGTATTTTCTCCGTAACTTACCGACAATGCTTTGTATTTTCTTATTTTGGAAGGCAAATTACAATTTATTGATTAAAGGTAAGAAACATATATAGCAAGAAGGCAGCATAACAGCCACATCCAAAAACGGAACAACCAGACCTGAAAATCGTTTGTACTTTTGCCTCTGTAAATTGTACCCACAAATAATCCAGTCCCATTATGTCTCAAGAGCCCAAACCTCATTGGGCCACAATGAAAATTCATATGGGAGTATAAAATGCAAAATCCTTTACACTTGTACTTAGCTTTGAGCCGAACCTTGAAATCAACATACCCACGATCCCATGCATCGGCGAGCCCCTTCACCACCTCTTCCCCCACGTACTCATTCGCCAACTCGAACCCAAACCCAAATTTGGAGATGTCGCCGGGCCCTAGGTGAAAAGATGGCGTCGCCGGCGATATGGCGAGTTCCCGTTCATGTATATCGTCGACTTTGTATATGATGGTTGCTTGGAGCTGGTAGTAAGTGATAGAATAGGTCGTGAAATCCAGCATGGAGGGCGGCCGTAGTGGGTTTTCAAAATGAAGAGAAACGAGCCAGGTTGCTGTTAAGTTGGTGTTTGTTGAGTTGAGTTTTGAGAAGGAAGCTGAGTCGACTTCGATAATGGTGGGACTATCTAGGAGGGAAACATAACACAAACCTAAGATCCCCAATAGGGTGGAAAAAATTGCTACAACACAACTTATTATAAAATTGCGGCGCATGTTTTCCTCCATCACAGCGCAACGCTGCTCATGTAGGCGTTGATGAGCGTCAGGTAGGCGGATCATGAGACTTTAGACTTTAGCTGGTAACTATTTTGTTTTGAGGGTTGGTTAGTTTGAAGTGTTGAGGAGAAGGCGAACTTGTAGTTTTTGTTTGTAGAAATTGGAAGGTGATTTGTTTAGTATATATATTGCAGATGAATATGCATGGCTTTTTTAAGGAAGAAAATATTCTTCGATTTGACTCAATATCGACTCGATTAAATTTTTGTGATTAGTGTGTGTGTGTTTTTCTTTTTCAAAAGTTTCCGATTGGGTTTTCTTGTGTTAGAAGTAAATTTAATTAGCCCATGTCATGTTTTATTTAAAACTTTTTTATTAAGTGTTTATGCATGCTTAACGCCTATTAATGCTCATTATTACTTTTGAGCATGTGTAAGCTTTTGTGTTATGTTATCAAGACTATTTACCTTCATTATGCAGAATTAATGAATGAATAATTAATTAATGCTTATAATTTATGTCAAGATTTTAGATTCAATATCTAAATTCCAACATCTTGCAGTGCGGTCTTTGACGAACTTTGGCCTTGCTTCATTTGCATATCAACCCTCAAATACTCATAATTGGAGTATGTAGATGACCAAAAATCAATATCTACAAAGTATAATCGGTTTCATTATGACATAGTAATTCGGGTAATATATCAGGCAAATTCAAATTAGCAAACTATGATAAGACTTAAGAGACAAAATCTCTACATTAACATATCCTTCAATTTCCAAATTACAAACCCATTTCTCTCCCAAAAACTATGTGAATATAAATCCTCTCTCTTTTATATAATCACGTACGGAAGAAAGATCAAGCAAAGCATTTTAAAAAAGAAGAAAAAGAAAAAGAAAAAAAAGTAAAGAATGAAGAGATAAAATTTAATCATGCATAAACCGCACAGTCATTAAATAAACCATAGAGAGTAGTTTGAAAGGTTTGGTTCATTAGCATTTTCCCTGGAAAATAATGCAATTTTAATAAAATTTAATGTAATCCGCGTTGGAAATTCCATTTCAATTTATAAACAGAAAATTTCCGTTTCTCTAATCCGCATTTCTAATTGCCAGTTTTCTGAATTAAAATCCTCACCCCTCATTTTTGGTGCCCCATTGTGTCCCATCCACCAAATTATACCACGTGTCCTTAGTATTATACCTTGTTTGTTTTCGAGTTTTAACAAATAGTAAAAATCCCAATTAAAACCAGGTTTAGCCCCAAATTAACAACAAATAATTATATATAAGGGTTATAAGTCTTAAATTTTTATACATTTCCTATAGGGTTTTAGAATAAAAACATAAAATTTAATTTAACTAGACAAACAAAGAATAACATTAAAAACTGAAAAAGGACACGTGTCATCATTTGGTGGATGAAGCACAATGGGACACAGAAAATGGGGGAAGAGGATTTTTGTCACAATTTTCTTGTAGTGTTTCCTGAACTAAGAATAAACTTTCCTTTCACTTCCGGATAAAAATCCTCTCAAGGGAAGTGTATATTCCTTCCGGATATATACTTTCTGGAGCATAGAAAGTATATATTTTCTCACCTATTAAAGAAAGTTAATTAATTATATACCCTTAAAAATTAATTTCCCACCTAATTAAGGAAAGTCTTTCTATCATATTACTTTCAAGGAGAGTGATCCAAAATTAATTAAACAAATGCATAGGTTTGAAGGTTTAGCCTGATCTTAGAGATGTAATAACCTACTTACCATGTTCCTAAATTTTGTGTTAAAAATATTTTTTTAATAATAAATATATAACTAATGTTGGGAAGGTTTAACAATTTCTATTATAATAAATTAAAATAAAAGTGAAATTTTATCACATAATTACAATCAGAATAGTTCTAACAAACCCGGAGCAAACCAAAATGTTGGGAAAGGTTTGCACATGCATTAGAAAAATAATGAAGTCTGCATTCTAGTTATTTTTATTTGCAATATTTCTGAAACGTGCCGACATATTTTCCAATACTATTACGACTCAACATCGCAAATCTTATTGGGCCACAATATTTATACATGTCTCTTTTTAAAAAGCAAAACCCTCTATTCTTGGTCCGAGCTTCGATCCGAACCCCAAAATCTACGTACCCTCGAGCCCATGCATCGTCGATGCCCTTCACCACCTCTTCGCCCACGTACTCATCCGCCGCCACGAACTTGAACCCAACAATCGAGACGTCGCCAGCTTTTTGGTGAAACGGTGGCGCCGGGGCTACGTCCATTTCCGGCGAACGTTGATCGTCCCCGTAGATGACGGCTGCTTGGACTTTGGAGTAAGAGATGGAATTGGGAATGGGGATCCTAAATTTTGTGTTTTCAATTCGAAGAGAAATGAACCAGGTGGCGGATAGGTGGTTGGTGTTTGATGAGTTGAGTTTGGAGAAGGAAGCTGATTCGACTTTGATATACGGATATTTGATTTTGCATGCAGAATACGTTAAAACGATGAACACCACGAATACCAAGATAAGGAACACAACAAAGGCTCCGAAAGGGCTGCCGGCGGTGACTATTTTGTTCTTAGAGTTGGTTGAAGTGGCCATTCTAGTGTTTAGGATAAGGCGAACTTGTAGTTTTGTATGTAGAAATTGGAAAGGTGAAGGCGATGAAGTTTGTTCAGTGTATGTTGCAGATGAATATGGCTTTTCTTAAGGAAGAAAATATTCTCCCATTTGACGGTAAAAGTACCCGGGAGGTCCCTGTACTATATGAAATGTTGATTTTGTTCCCTGTACTTTTTTTTCTACAAATTCGTCCCTCTACTATCAGAACCTATTACCCGAGGTCCCTCACGTTAGACAGCCGTGACAGATCTGTCAAATATGCTGACATGGCACTAAAGTCGTCTTTGTTGCTGACGTGGCAGCCGGTCTTAGAATTAAAAATAATTTTTGATTTTTATTTTATTTAAATAAATACAATAATAAAAATTTTAAAATCAGAAATTTATTTTTAAAAAATATAAAAATTCTTATTTTCTTTAAAAAATTTTGAAATAGTTTTTTTCTCCTACAAACACCAATAAACCTTCTCTCTTCTCAATAGAAGATCAATCATCTTCTTTTTCATGAATCAAACAAGAACACTTTGAATGTTTTTGCTCCACTTCAAATAAGCTCAAACATTCCATTGCTTAAAATCTGTAGACAAAACACAAACTAATTAAAAGCTTCCTCCCTCTCTCTTCTCCCTCGCTCTTCCAAATTTCTGATACGACCATCACTTCGTATGTTTTGCTTTGATATATATATATATATATATATGCGGAATATTAATATTTGAGTTTATTGTTTTCTCGTATATGTGGAATTATATGTATATTCTGGTTGAAAGAAGAAGGATTGAATTTGATGTTGTGTTAAATAGAAATTTGGTTTATTCTATACCGTTGACTTGCCTTTGTTCTTGCCATTTTTCTGTCTCTACTTCCTAATTCCGACAACAATATCGATGTTTTTCATCTGTTAAATATATAAGCTGCGTATCTCCTTATATTAATAGATCATCACAATTCCCTTTTTTTTTTTTACAATTTTGCCTCTTACTGGCAAAATATCACTAGATATGGATGACCAGATGGAAAGGGGCCATCTCAGAATATGCAAAATGAAGAGGACAGGAAGAAATCGCTAGATTACGTTGAGGACTGGCTAATAGACTGGAACAAAACGCAAGAATATGGGAAGAAATTGAGGGGATACTTTGAAAGAAATTTGGAAGAGTGAGAGCAGGGAGAAGAGAGAGGGAGGAAGCTTTTAATTAGTTTGTGTTTTGTCTACATATTTTAAGTAATGGAAGATTTGAGCTTATTTGAAGTGGAGCAAAAACATTCAAAGTGATCTTGTTTGGTTCATGAAAAAGAAGATGATTGATCTTCTACTGAGAAGAGAGAAGGTTTATTGGTGTTTGTAGGAGAAAAAAACTATTTCAAAATTTTTTAAAGAAAATAAGAATTTTTATATTTTTTAAAAATAAATTCCTGATTTTAAAATTTTTATTATTGTATTTATTTAAATAAAATAAAAATCAAAAATTATTTTTAATTCTAAGACCGGCTGCCACGTCAGCAAAAAAGACGGCGTTAGTGCCATGTCAGCATATTTGACGGATCTGTCACGGCTGTCTAACATGAGGGACCTCGGATTATAGGTTCTGATAGTAGAGGGACGAATTTGTAGAAAAAAAAAGTACAGGGACCAAAATCAACATTTCGTATAGTACAGGGACCTCCCGGGTACTTTTACCCCCATTTGACTCTCATCGAGTCGATTAAGTTTTGGGAAAAACTATTACATGCTAAAACAATAACACTGATCAAATGCATTTTTTATTTTAAATTTACATGTGTCCAAACAATCAAAAAATATATATTCTTATATCTAAATACATAAATATTAAGAGTAAGAATCCAATTACACAGGGTGTAAAACAACAGTTTTACACAATTTCTTAGCCATTGGATCTATTGAAAGGAACGAACAAAATTAAATCTAATTTTTTAACACATTTATCTATCTCTCCTCACTTAGAACTCCCACGCCCTTCATTTCTCTCTTCCCTTTCTCTCTCTCATCGAAATCTTTTCTTTCTTCTCTCTATCCCACAATGTTTCATAAATTTCCAGTCTTAAAAGCTGGCTTTTTTCCTTTTCCACAATCCTTGAATATGATTTCTGCTGACCCAATTTGCTTCTCATGGTCTTCATTCAAAGCATTAATCTTCCTTAGTAGGTCTCCACCGTCAAAAACCAAGGCCCTGAAATTCTCCCTATATAAATGCTTGCAATATTCTGGAACTGGAACATATAACTAATCATATTCTTCATTTATAATTTGTCTTGATCATTTTGTTTCCAGGGAGATTGATTTTTTTTAGCCACATTACAATGTCTGGTGTTGAAGATTCTTGCTCATTTTACATTGGCGACACTGCGCAAGAGAAAGGTTTGTCATATGTTCCTCAACGTTATGTCGTTTCACCTTCAAATCGTTCGAGTCTGAATCCTGAGAAAGCTGAAGTTCCAACCATTGACATGGCTCGTTTGAGACAGAATGATGATGAAAAAGGCTCAATGGCCATTAAAGAGCTCAGTGACATTTGTCGCCATGTGGGCTTCTTTCAAGTAAGTTATACCATTTTAATTTCTGTCACAACTTTTCCCTCTGTTTAATTTCTTGAATATTAAATATTCCATTGTTAACGAGTAGTTCTTCTTTTTCATTAGGTAGTCAACCATGGAATTTGCCAGTCAATTCTAGACGAAGCACTTTCAATGGCGTCTGGTTTTTTCAATCTGCAAAAAGAAGGATTTTTGGACTGGAAAAAACATGGTGGAATAGAGGGAAAAAAAAGGGAAAATTTCAAGAGAGTAATAGAGCACGTGAGAGTTGTTGTAGGTGAGGGAAGGGGAGAAATGTGATATCAAAATTAGATTTAATCTTGTCCGGTCCTTTCAATAGATCCAATGGCTAAGAAATTGTGTAAAACTGTTGTTTTACACCCTGTGTACTTGGATCCTCACTCAAATATTAACAAGACACATGGCACTCACTATGTGAGTAGTTTTTGACAGTTTTTTTTGAAATGGACAGTTTTTTTAAAATAATATAAATAAAATTTAAATACTTATATTTATCCTATAATGAGTAGTTTTATTTAAAATAAGTAGTTTTTATTTTGTTTTGAATTTTTATAAACGGAGTTTGTGTCCGAGTCAACTCGTGACACAAACTCAGGACTTGGCTTTATAATTAGTATAGATTATATTTGTATAAAGTGTTATTTTTTAGCGTTGAAATGAGGATGTAAAATTACCATTAAGGATATTAACATAAATATATATACATATGCATATTTTATTATTTTTAATAAAATTATTTATTTTTTATATACATGAATAAAATAAATATGATGAGTTAAATAAGTAAAAGAAGATAGGTATAAATTTCAATTCAAAATAATTATATTATTGATAATTTTATCTAAGACTAGTTTTATCTTTCACGTGCGTTGCACGTGGCCCAATATATTTAAATTAAATATTCTTACGAAATTTTGATATACTATAAAATTTCGATTACCTCCCTATAGACCATACACTATATTCAGTTTCATACCCGTTTAACAATCGTTTTAAGCAATCCTCAAACATAATAATGAAAATAACGAAGAAACTAACTTACTCTTTTCTATCTTTTTTTTAAGATCCAATTCGTTTTATTCTTATAGTATGCTTATTAGTTATCTAATTATAAAACATATTATAGATAAATTGAATAATCATATTTATTATCATCGTTAATAATTTGGATAAATAGTTAGGAATATAATAATATACGGAAAAAACTAATATATAGTGAAAAATTGGAATTGACTCATAATATAATAATATATATAAAACATAAAGT